>CALYDF020000292.1:0-21369 GCA_944474145.2 Dicrocoelium dendriticum
AAGTTGGAAAGTGGTCCACTGATGAAATGCATCTAGGCGGTCAGCGCTATGTAGGCCCCGTAATGGTAACGGTGCGCGGTTAGTGCATTTGTGGGAAGGTGCCCGCCCACTTGCAGCTAGCACTAGTTTCCGAACAGCACCCGCCGGAGGGTGACTTGGCGCCCACCGGCCTGCAACCAGGCTTGAACGCAGGTCGATCACATTGCGAGCAGTTACCGCTGGGGAGGCTACATCCAGAATTGTCGCTCGATTTAGAGCACATGTGTGGACACCGACCATGCACTTGTATGTGCTGGCATGCGAATGCGTTTTGGCGGACGCGCACGACGACGCTGTGGGTGCATCGCCACTAGCCAACTGCCGGAGCCAGCTGTTCTGAATGCACATCAAAGTACGCGGACATGCGAGTTGGGTAAGCGCTCATTGACCGCAGCTGAAGCTCAGTGGTTGCATGTTCACCAGACCTTACTAGCCGCAGGCGAATCCTGATGTGCTAAGTCTACTAGCAAACACGGAACTCCGGTCTTTTCGCGGTCTCTGGAACTTCTCCATGCTCGCCGGTATATTCTGGCTGGAAGCGAACACAATGAAACTCGCAACGAGCCCCAGGCAACACACTGTGTCAACGCCGTTCGTGTTGCTCATTTCGTGCTTCAGAGCTGGAAGTAGCTGCTGCCCTTTGGAACCATCGAAAGTTATTCCGACCTATACGGGAACAGTACAGCCGGAAATTTGGTGTTGGTGAAACTGTTTATGCCGAGAGTGGACAGCCTACCCACAAGTTGTCAAAATGTTTGGAGCTTTGGGCTGAGCATTTCGAAAAGCTATGTGATCCGCCGGAATTATTCGACTCCTCTCCGGCCAGTGAACGCCTCGCTCCGTAGGCTGTCCATTTCGATCCGCTCCCTCGCTCAGAAGTCAAAATCGAGACCAGACGGCCGCAGTTGACCAAAGCACCGGGACCAGGTGGTCTTCTTCCAGTGTTCTTCAAATTCGGGAAGCGTGCCCTTGCGGATGATTTACACGAAGGACTAGTGAAACTGTGGGAGCAAGCAACGGTCACAACCGACTGTAGCCGCTCCGTTATTGTTACCATTTTCAAAGAAGGCTCACGCTCGGCATGCGGCACCCACAGAGGAATTCTTCTGCTTCCCGTCGCCTCCAAATTACTTGCCACTGTAATCCTCTACAAAATGACTGGCTCTTGTAGAAGCCAGATTCGTGGGACGCAAGCCGGGGTTCGTCAGGGCAGTGGCTGGTTCGACATCACTAATTTGTTTCTGTGGTTGTAGCACCGTCACACATATTAGCTGCCCACCGCAGTCGTGTTAGTTGACAACAAAGCTGTCTTCGATAGGGTTGCTCGATGTGCCGTTTGGAATGGTCTGCTCCGGAAACGTGTGCCCGAGAAATATGTAAATGTTATCAGAGCGTTACACGCGCGCAGCACTGGCAGGATGAGGGCTTAGGGCAGGCTGTCGCCGCCCTTCAATCTCTCTAGCGGTGTGTGACAAGAATGCCCCCTGTTACCTTTATCTCTTCGACACTATTGTATTAGTTAACATTGAAACCTGGATGAACACAGCTGGAACTGGCTTGTAGTGTACCGGAAAACAAGCTCTTTCAGGATTTTGTAACATTAGATTTTACGGTTGTTTTAACCTTCGAAACGTCCACTTGTTTTATTGACTGCACTTCCATTGACACAAGGCGTTTTAGTAAGTACCTCGCTGCACGTTTCTCGCTGTCTGTTTCCCTTCCTATTCTTGTAGCTTACACAATATACGTGGGGTTCAGTAGCCTTCGACTTCTATACTGTAGTATTTGACACGTCTTACGTGTCACTGCTTACCGACTAGTATCCCAGGCTCCGCCCAACAGACTTCAAAAAGTAGTCTTGCCGAGCCATAGCTGAAAATTACTCCAAGTGCTGCAAAGTAGTGTAGATCAACACGTGAAGCGTAATAATCCATCATGTTCGATCAAGCCCTATTCTCAGACATATAGTTGACAATACCCCACCCAGACAGACCAAAATGGATTTCACACCCAGAAGCATTTTGTTAAATGTTGCTGCGTTTTCCGGTACTTATTCTATATCCGTAGTGACAGACTCCTCTAGCTCACGGGTGTTGGGACATAGTCTCATTAATATAGAAAATTATGTGAGATATAACTTGCGATGTTTATTTAAGAAATGTTTGCATTTGTCAGGCCAAACCGTGCAAATGATCCAAAAGGTCTCCTGTATTCTTCAAGCAGACTTAGCTCATGCGACATTGATTTAAACTTCACAACCACTTAGAGACTTAAAACTACTAAACTCCATATTCCTAATGGTTTTTGTGGCTCAGTGTCCCTTGCAAATGGCACACTCAGGCATCCTGACTGTGGGTTAGTTATAAGTTGTACTGAAGTCCCTTGCAGTTATAATATTCCTTACCAGACTTTTGGCGTTTTCATGCAACAGTATCTCTTATTGGCCTACATTTGCTAAGAGTGCCTGACAAGTTTGCTTTTCGGCCACCTACGTCGTACCTATTTGTTGGGGGTTAGTACAGGCTAGATAGAGGGTTTATGGATAGCTAAGCCTAATTAGGACGTATACCGCCGCGTTACGTTTTACATTTTCTTTGCTTTTTGATATCTGCTTGCAAGCAGAAAGCCATTTTCAGCAAAACCTAATCATGGCGTTATTCGCAGCCGCCATTCAATTGCGAGTAACTCGGCAACTACTGCACCTGTCGCATTGTTTTTACTTTCATGATAATCGGCGGTTAAAACTAGTTCGGAGCAGTTTATAATTGTGCTAGTTTACGCAGTATTCTAGCCTTAGCAAAGGTTTATTATTTTTCTGATGTATACTCAGGTGAAAGTTTGGCGCCAGAAAGCAACTCCAACGCAAACCTTCTGGTTATACATTTTGTTAATTTGTATTTTTCAATAAAGTACGCCGTCTTATCAGGTCTTTTAAAATCCCGTTTAGTTTTGTCTGCATTTCTCGAAAGTATTTTTAATCTTATCACATTCCGTATCCTTCCACCGCTCTTATCTCTTTCCATGTGCGCACCAATAATTGCGACAACTGAGTGGGCGGAAAGAGTCCAAATTATTTATAGTGAAGCTTGGTGTATTAGATCCTGTTTCCAAGGAAAAGCTGCACAACCACGGCCTTGGGAATCGTTCACCACAAAGAAAACCACGGAGCTCAAGGTCGCCTGAAAGAACCAGTAGAATTTCAAGATGGGCGCCTACGACCTTATCAGCTGTACAGCGAACCATGCAAATGCATCTGTACTTGCCAATGAGGAACATATATGCACATTTTCCTACTCCCGTGCAAGAGTATAGAATCTATGGAAACATTGTTCTGATCCCTTAAGGGCGCAGAATCTAACCAGTCTAAAAATATACCTATTTATTTATTTATTAACTTTGCCACTGACGAAACCCTGGAAATCGCGTTCACAGGACACAACTTAGAAGGTGTGAACCTGCTCTCAGGTGAACGACTTCCTGACTTGGAGTATGCAGAAAATATTGCCCCCGCTGTGGCAGCTCCCAGACGTGTCAAGCTGCACTGGACAGATTAGCACTGGCCGTCGGCCACATCGGGCTTCGCTTTGCACCATCGAACTGCAAAGCCTGCCTCCATGCTTGGCAGGAACCGCCTCCTGCGCTGACCCTTAGTAAGGATCAGCTAGAGGTCGATCAGAAAGCCAACTACTTGGGAAGTTGTAGCAGCCCCCATGGTATCTAAGACGAGATCACGTAACTTATAGCGAATGCTCGAAGAGCTTCTCCTAACCTTCGCCACCCATGGTGCCGGCGTGGTATCACGCTCGTTCTGGTGGGTAGAGGGTACAATGCAGCAGTACGTTCGACCTTACCGTACGGTTGCAAAACCTGGCCCTTAGCTCAGAGAACTTAAAGAGACTAGCTAACTTTGACCACTCTTGTCTTCGCAGTTTGGCTCTCATCTGGCAGGAACATCACGTGAGCAACCGGCATGTTCGACGCCTTGTTTATGGAACTGGAAATGGTACTGATCAGCTCAGCACTGCTCTTTCACGCACCAGCCTCCAATGGCTCGGCCACGTGTTGTGCAAGCCAACCTACCAACTTCCGTGGCGTGCGTTGTTTGCGCACCGGGGGTGTAGTTGGCATAAGGGGAGGGGTGGCCAAGCCATGATTTAGTCGAGAAGAATGAAGGCCCACACATTTTAGCTGGCACCGGTTGGAGCTACATGGCTCCCTGGTTGGTGGCCAAATTACGATGAACACGTTTGGCCGGACGCACTTGCTGACATGGCTAGGAGCCAACTTCAATGGTGTTCGTGCTGTGGATTTCTTTGTCCATCCCATCCATTTCAGCATCCCCTCCAACGATAATCTCATTTCGTAGCATGATATAATTTTACATCATAACTTTTCATGTTGCCTTGTAACCGGCTGCTAGTTTGCTTGAACGATGTGCATCCGTTGCTGGTAGCTCGGCTGGCATGCAACAGTTGTGTCAGTTTTCTTTTCCGTTTGTTGATTGCGGCAGGGTAGCTAAGCTGTTTTACACCTCTGGCTAACTTATATAATAATGATGATGATGTCCCTGTATAAGGATTGATAACGAGCGTTATCCTTGAAAATATCCCATGGGTTTTGCCTACTAAATTGATGTCAGGTGCAGGGGCATTCAAGGAAAATGAACACTGAGCTGCCCTAGCTAATCTATGCGGACCAGACTCATGTATCCTCAGGACAATATTCACAAACGCATAAAGTTAAATCATTTTGAAGATTTTACTAATACAGTGGTTTTTCGACCAACAAACTTCTGGAAAGGAAACATATTGGTGTTGTGACATGATTTAATTACAAAGATTCATGCAATTTTGCACAGGCCATACCTTCTGTGGTGCCTATCCAACATTTCCCTGTGTATGTTTTACATATCAGTCCTTGTCTTGTTACATACCCTTGGAAAGTGTGTTTTGCGGCCATCGCATCGTGCATAGTAAATGCTGCTACTTGGGAGCTACCTCCGACAGTTCTAGATGCTCATCTCTATGGAGGTTCTCTAGCAATGAGCCACTTTCTAATTTTTATTCCTTTCATCATACTTGCTTGAACCGGTATACTGCATTGGTAGCCAGATATATAGATATGGTTGGTGCATCCCTTCCAGTATTCGTGAAATACTGCAAGCATTGAGTTGCTTTTGCTCTACCGTGTACAGCCAGCAAGCGAAATCCTGATTATGATACAAATTTTTGCTTTTTAGCAACATTTACCCTAGAATACTGGATTATAAGTTTGCTATGATTACAGCCACTTGAGTTTGGCGCAAGTAGTGATCCGTTGCTTAGAAAAAGTGAATATAATTCACGCTTATAATTTCCAGCTACTTGCGATAAAGTGCCGTCCGCTTTTATAACATATACTTTTCACAAACTCTCGTCAAGTATATTTTCTAGAAATCGCTACAAAACTTCCTTCTGACATTTTTGATGTCATTGCATTTCTTTTCTCATTCCAAGAGCTCAGTATTAACGGGGACTGGCAATTTAGCGAAAATGGCTAATGGAGCTCTATTGAGTACCTTTGAGACACGCATCATACAGCTTTAGTGCGGTACTCGCCATCAAGAACTATAAAAGCGTAACTCCATTATTATTGATGCAAGAGCATATTGTTCCTGCACCTTATTACTTGCACGCTCAAATGCACAGCTTCTTGCCGTCTAAGAATATATCAACATTTCATTATTTATATATTTTTCAATTATGCTGTGTGGCAAGCTAGCATAGGTCCCACTAAAACAGGCCGATTTGCCAGCTTGGGTTACATCCAAGTATGCATTACATGGAGGTCCCCATACTGCACCTCCAACACTGGAGAGAGGAAGCTTCTAAAAAGCAAATGTTGCACCGTCCAGCGTCTTAACCCTTGGAGCACAATATTGCTGCACGTCTGGAATACCCACTCTTAAAATGAAAACTTTTGTTGCCCTACCCCTGCAGGCGCTAGCGAATTACCCGTTTAGCTGCGTTTTGCTATTTTACGAGTGCGCATTCATGTATCCTTGGCGAAAGATGCACGTAGCGTACTGGCAGTGTGGGTCCCTGTTTTATGTTGTGTACAATGCACTAATACTTATAAAACTTACGGAAGTTGTCTGCTAAACTGACTGCGTATTCGGGCTCCTTCGTGCCAAGTGAATCCTGAGCTGTCTTGCATTATCCATGCAGAATGGACTCATGTAGTCTAACGATAGCATTTACCAGCAATTAGGGTTCGCTAATTGGGGGATATTACTTATACAGTGGTTTCTTCGACCAACTGGCCTCAAACGACACACTGATATCTTTTGAGCAACGCTTATTCACAAAGCGTCGGTTAATTTAATGCCATCAAAACCTTCCGTAGTGGCGGTTGAGCTTTTCCGTGCATATTCTCACCTATACTACATGTTTCATTAGGTACGCCTGGAAAGTGTGTTTTGCGACCACTGCGTCGTACACTGCAAGTAATGGTGCCTTGGTATTAGCTTGTGCATTTATAGAAGCACGTTTATTGAAATAAAAGCTTAATAAGCCACTTTATAATTTTCCTGGTTTTTTCTTAGTTGCCTTGAACCGAACAAGGCATTGGTAGCAAGAGTTTTGTCTACGGTAGTTGCAGTTGCTCCAGAACATGTACAATACTTTAAGTATGGCAGTACCTTTGCCTTAATCATGTAGATCGATTAAGCCTCGTTCTTACCAACACCTAGGATACATATAAAGCAAATTTCGGCTACGAGACACGAGGTTATTTGTGCTAGTATTATAGCCAGTTGAGTTTTGCGCCAGAGGTCACCGTTAATCAGATGTACGTGTTATATTTTACACTTAGGATGTAAGCTAACACGCCGACTTGTCGTTTGCTTTTACGAGATATTTCTTTTTTTAGTTCGTCCATTTATTTTTGCTAACAATTAGTACAAAACACTGTTTAATGACATTTCTGATGTCTTCTTTTCCCTCTTTCCATTAACCCACCGTTTAACTGTACCCGTTAGTTAGCGGAAATGGCTAAGAAAGCTAAGATGAATATTGTAGCTAAACGAATTTTACAGTGTTAGCGTACTTTGATTAGCCGAAGCAAAAGCTGAACCATGTAATATGGAACGAAGCAAATAAGATTGAGAAGCACGATGGTCGACTGTAGAATCCGTCTACTATAGCACGAAAGCCACTGAAGCTTCTTCAATATTAACAGGCAACCGATGCAATCGCCTACTGATGTGTTGCGTGCGGCAAAAGACGTTCCTGCTGTCTAAATGCAGTACTCGTGATTAAAGATTACATAAACTTAACTCTACTCTTATTCCTGCAGGAGCATGTGCTTACTATACGTTATAATCTAACACTGCGGGGCACCGTTTCTAGCCAGGTCTAGTAATATACACTACTTTATTAGTCACAAAAATTAAGGAAATAAGCATCAGATATAAGTTTAAAATGCTTCTAACCGTGTAGTTAGCAGCCGTTGGTTTCAAAGGTTAGGGTTCTTCAGACTGAAGCATTATTGTGCCCCATGTGTCTGGACTCTCTACTATGCATCTTTTGGCTATTTATGAGCACCCACACTCTAAGTTGGGAGGTACAGCATGGGTGACACCCATATACATTAAGGTATGAATGTCACGCAAGTTATCGTGTGCGTGGTTGTTTTGCTGGCAGGTATCCCATATAATGAAAAATATAGGTATATTTCTAGACGGCCAGAAGATGTAAACTAGAAAGGCGCGACCATAGGGTACAGTAATCACATACACATGCACGGGTAATTATGGGTTTAACCTTATATGGTACTAACTAAAGAGTACTGCACCAAGCTGGCGGGTATAGCTTTTGTGGCACCCAATGATTCAAGGTGCTTCTGCTTCATCTGCCTGCAAATGTTGCAAAGCTTTGGCAGATAAAGAAGACGGATTCCACCGTCTTTCATTAGCCTTCTCAAGCTTACCTGCTACGTTCCATTTTACTATGGGTCCATTATACATCTTCTTACCGCCGTACGCCAACTCTGCGGCAACCATCTCTAAATAGTATTCAGTCGAGCTCCATTAGACCTTGTTGGCAGAATATGGGCGCCAAATAATGGAGAGCTCATGAAAAAACGAGATAAAAGCTGTAACATCAGAAATTTCGAGCTAAACCAGATTGTTTATGATTTACAGTAAAAGAGAAACTTTAAATGTTAAAAATATATACGCTTAAAGTGAAAGGGTAACCCGGCGTATCTAGCTGGAAAGGCTTAGCGTAACATTAACAAATATATCTGTTTACTGGTTGACAGAGGGCAACCACAAATGGCTTTAATCGCAGCAGAAAGCAGACTAATTATCATAAGAGAAAGACTCGCTACAATTATAAGGTAGTTAGTCTAGTCGGAGTAGAGCGTAATAGCTGTACAAATGGGAGCAGTAAATAATTAAGTATGTAAATACATACTTTATTCTCGTGCAGTGCGAGACACGTTTAGGTAGGCATGATCTTGTATTAAGGAGCTGGTTGAAGTATTTTACTTGTTCTGGAGAGGCTGAAACCACCATGGCCAAAGTGCTTGCTACAAATGCCGTAATTCTTTTCAGGCAAATAGGGAAAAAGAGTAATTATAAAATAGCCTCACTGCAATCCAATCCCAATGGGGTGGCGTATTTAAAAATGTACAATATAGCACCAAAGTAGCAAGGCTTGCAGTGTAGAATGCAGTGGCCGCAAACCCTACTTTCCAAACGAGGTACTACAACATGGACGAATACGTGCAATTCTACACGGAAACTCTCAACAAAACTAATGAAGATTTTACGTGCCATAACCTACATGAGACAATGCAAGTAAGCAATGGTTGAAAGCTCGCCCTGTGTCAATTCCATTTTCCACGTAGCCAAAGAAACCACTGTATAAGTAATATCCAAAATTGGTTAAATTTAAGCTTTTGTGAACGTTGGCCCGGGACATCGTAAGTCTGGGCTACATGAAATTTCCAGGATGGCTCAGGATCAATCAGAAACAAATGAGCCTGCCAAGCTTCATCATTTTAGCGTAGAATTTTCAAAAGTTTTTATCAATTGTAGCGCGTTTTATACATCCGAATACATGGATCCACACTGCCAGTAAGATACATATAGCGGTTTCGCTCGGTCGCTATATATCAAGTTCGTCCAGCCCGAAGGAAAAGTCGAAACAAGGTGGCTATATGGGCCTGATAGACGATTGTGTTGGAAGGCACAATCCGCTTGTTAAGGCCCCCGCAAATAGGTTCTGGCTAGGGAAAAGTATAATCGCCAGGAGAGAAGCAACAAACGCCCTTTGCTGCCGAAAAGCCAGAAGCGAGCGAATGCGATTCGTCTAGATGACGCAAACACAAGTGGGCAAAGTGCTAACTGGCAAGCTTATTAAGTTGTCTATATACAGATTGATATTATATTTTAATAATATTTTACACCGCCAGACAGGACAATCTCCAGGACACTACATAGCCCCGCCTAGAAGGGAACTGTTAGTGACCCTTCGTACTACGTGAGGACTGTCCGTCGCGGGCCAGCATTCTGCGAGGCCAGGTGGTGAAACCCGTCGCAGCCGCTGGTGGAGAACCAGGTGATCGGACCCTAGCGGCCTCCCACCCTTGTCCCCACGTGAGGTGCTGATGAGAGAAAACTGGTGTGAACGTTCGCTGAACCCGATCACTTGTGTTTGACCAAGAATGAAGGTTCTCCGGTACGCAACCTGTAAAGAAAGGAAGAAATGGGGAGAATGGTCAAGCAGAAGTAACGACATCCATGGAAGGAAGAAGGACTTACAGGATAGGCAGCGAAATATCAAGGAAACTAATCATTTTCCCGGTTTTCAAAACCTTTTCCGCGTTTTTCTGCTTTTAAAAACCTTTTGTTATGTATTTTTGTTTGAAAAAGAATGTGGTTTTCGGAGGGCACTGATGCAAGCAACGTAGGGGAAAGCAGTTAGCAGAAAAATGCTAAGCTAAGGTTCTAAGAAAAGTGTCGGCCCGTGAATCCGACGCCCAGACTAAGTAAACTTTTAAGGCGTGGCGAAGTAGGTGGGTTCAAGAGACGGGTTTTCAATTGTGGTGTTGATGTCTGCTGGCCTTTCTACCACCATTGGTTGGGTCGGTTCATCGGCGGAGGAAAACCTGGAGTACTCGTTCGACCCTGGTTTGACGCAAGCTACTTTGAGGTGGTCGATTGCGACGGTTTCACGTTTGCAGTTTGCAGTCACTGACAAAGAAGCGATCCTTACCTTGTAGTACCTCGAATGGACCTACGTAAGCTAGTTCGAGTGATCTTCGTAGACCAGCAAGGCGAACGAAGGTAAACGGGCAGTGTTGAAGATTTTGGGAACGTAAAACTTGCCTGGTGTTCCCGTACTGCGGTTGATTTCTTGCGGCGCATGCTTTCGGCTAGCTGCCTAGTTCAGTGCGCGTAGTAGCGAGGATTGTTCGGGCCTTCAGAGAAGAAGTCGCCGGTTAATCAGAGTAGTTGTCCCTAGACCAGTACGGCGCTGGACGCTTCGGGATCGGCTTTCGTTGCGGATCGCCTTCCGAGTAGTATCACTGGCAGGACTTCTGTCCAACCAAGTGAACTGGCAACACTTAGCAAGGCTTTAAGCTATTGATGGAAAGTCGCCACCATTGCGTTTGATTGATTGGTTGGCAGCTTTCCGAAGGCGTTTATATCCGAGGACGTTGAGTAGGTCGTTGAAAGTCAACGATTCAAACTGTGGACCACAGGCGATAGTCACAGTAGCTGGACAGTTAGGTTCAGCCACCCAGCGCTTGAGGAATGCGCGCGGTATGGTCTCGGCTGGTATATCAAAAATTGGAACAGCTTCAGGCCAACGAGTGGCGCGATCCACCGTAGTAAGTATGTCGGCCATCCATCTTGGCCAGCGGAAGTGGTCTAAGGAGGTCGAGGTGGACTTGAGCGAATAGAGTCGACCTTGACGGGAAAGCGTCCTGTCGGAGCCGCGATATGTCGATAAACGTTTGCTCACTAGCAAGTCAGACAGTTGCGTGTCCAAAGCCAGACGTCGCGCTGCATGTTGGGCCAGACGTATCCGTCAGCTAGCATCATGACTGAAGTTCGGGTGCCACGATGCGCCCCGTTGTGCAGCTTTCAAAGGCTTTTCGGCCAATGGCTTTTGGTATCAGTGGACGCGGAGATCCGGTAGAGGCGCCTCAGGTTATCGTACCTGTAGACGCAGGAAGCGGTCTAGGTACCTAGTTTAACGTGCACTATCCGCCAAATGACTTTAATTCGTTTACGGCTTGCTGCGCAGCGGCCATAGCTGAAAAATCGAGCTACTGATCTGCCGGAGTCAAAGATTTTACTCTTAACAGTGTGTTCACCACGACGTTGTTCTTGCGCGACAAGTGCTGGACGTCCGTTGAAAACTGAGACAAGAAATCTAAATGAAGAACTTAACGCGGTGGGCGTCGGGATGAAGGGTTCCGGAAGACATAGACGAATGGCATGTGATCTGCAAAGATGGTGAAAGGATTACCTTGGGGAAGGTGACGAAAATGTCGGACGGAGGAGTAAACGGCGAATAACTTGTGGCGAAATAGGCTGCATTTCTTTTCGGTTGTCTGAAGACGTCGAGAGAAGAACGCTATTGGTTGCCAATAACCTTGGCAAAACTGCTGTACAACAGCGCGATGTAGTTTTCCGGGACGTCGACGGCTACATTGATTGGAGCGTTCGAGTAGAAGTGATGAAGCATGATGGCGGAAGCGAGTGCTTTTTTGCTAGCTTCGAATGCTTTTCCTGCTTCAGGATTAAGGTAAAGTTTACCGTCGTTGAGTCCACGCAGCAGCGTGGTGAGCGGTTGCATACATTCGACGCAGCGTGGCAGGAATCGGCGAAGTAGTTGCCCAAGACACTGAAGCGTAGAATGGCTTTTAGAGTCGTTGGAAAAGGAAAATTGCAAATTGCCTGGACTCTGTCTTGCAAAGTGCGGCTACCCACGGAATCAAGTTGGTGTCCGAGAAAGCTACTGCGTGGCTGCATGAAAATGCACTTGTCGTTATGGAGGGTGACGTGTTGCGGCTTCAGCCGTTCGAACAAGATTTGTAAATGTGTTCGGTGTTCTCTTTACCAAGAACTGGCCATCAGGATGTCGTCGCTGTGCGTGTGGACGAAGTCGAGTCCACATACCACGGAATCGGTGAAGCGTTGAAACGTCTGCGCGGGTTGCTCCGACCGAATGGCTTTCAAATAAACTCAGATAATCCAAATGATGTAATAACGGCGGTTTTGGTTGGTCCTCGTCTACGACCGGGATCTGATAATAAGCTCGCTACAGGTCGATCTTTGAAAACATGCGGGCGCCCGGAAAACCGGCCGTAATAGCCTGTATGTAAGGCAAAGGATAACGATCCGGAATTGGCACGTTGTTGAGGGCGCGGTAATCGAAAGTTGGCCGCCGGGCTCATAACTTTTCGAGACCAGGTCAAGGGGCGAAGTCCAAAGGCTGCTGGATGGACAGAAAACGCTAAGTTCGAGCAAGTGTTCAAATTCTGCATAGGCGGTTTTGAGCTGGTCCTGAGTCAGTCTTCGGGCTTTGGCTGGGGCTGGCGGACCATTGGTAACTGTGTGATGCGGCGTAGCTGCGGCTGCAGTTGACAAAGACGATGGAGGTCGGCAGCCTTTAGGGCAATTCACAAGTAGCGCTTTGCTGACCGGCGAGTTCGCCGTGGCGTACGACAGACTGAGCGATGCTACATCGCCGGATATTCCGGCGACGGAGTTTCGTTGTCTGATCGATGAGGCATTGAAATAAATAAATGGTATATACTTGGTATAAAGAGGCACAACTGTGAAGGCGCGATCAAATATGCATACAAGCATAGCTTCTTTGAAATAGTAAAAAGCTTTCATTTTAATGAAAGATATAACAGAAAAAAGGTGGCCCATACGAGTGAGCATCTTGTCAGGTAACAGTCAGACCAAGAAACATGATGGCGCTGGGGCGCGTACAAATCTGTCATAACTGTTGTGTCAAGATACAAGTTGGGCGTGGTTTCGCCATATAATAATCAATGAGCACAGGAGCCCAAGCAAGGTTCTGGTGCAATCCGTGAGCATTAAGAAATTGGAATGTGCTCTCTTCCACCAAAGCGTCCTTCATACTAAAAACAGCTGCACAGGTTGTATGTAGAAGTAAGGACTGAGTCAGTGTAAAATGTTCAGTAGTGCCTTTAGTTAGTGGCGGGTCACATCAGCCGCGTTGCAGTGTTGTTAAGCGGACATTTGTGGCTTTTTATAGGGAGAATGCTTGCCAGAGGAAACCCACCACGTCCTGGAACACAGCCATTCATTCCTGACAAGCAAGTCAAAGTGCTGAAGAAAATCCATCCCGATAATGTGATGCTGGACGTCAGCAACAAGATATACAAATCTAAAAGAGCGTAGCAGGCCGAGCTTAAGCGTGCGTGAGCGCTGACCATAGACCATATGCGTTTCCTTCCAATATACACAGTTTGCGTAATGCAGAAATTGGAGCGCATTGCACTGTCATCCATCAGCTCAAATCTCTGGTTAAGCTACGTGGACGACACCTTTGTCATGGTAAAACGGAACAGAGTACAGGCCACTAAGGATTCGCTCAGCAGCACATTCGAGGACAACAAATATACGATTGAATTAGTGGATGATAACAAGCTACCATTTTGGATGTAATGGTCACTAGTAATACAGATGGATATATGGAAACGCGCGTATATTGCAAGAAAACGCATACGAACCAGATATTAAACTACCACAGCAATCACCCGATGAATCACAACAAGAGCTGCATCCAAACCCTGTTCAAGATAGCGGAAACGCACTGCAGCACAGCCGAATCGCAGAAACATGAAGAACATCATCTGTATCGAGTGTTTATAATCAACGGTTATCCGAAAAGTGTTAGCAGAAGAAGCTTAAAGAAACAAATGCCTCAGCAACAGCAGCAATCTGCTGATCAACCAAACAAACGGATAGTGCTGCCTACATCAAGAACAGCTCCGAACTAACAGGAAGATTGCTGCAATCACATGGAATCTCTGTGACTCACAAGCCAAGTGCCACCGTAAGGAAATTGATCTTAAGACCCGAAGGAAAAGTCAATGAAGCCGACCAATGCAATGTCATCTACCAGCTAAAATGCAGTGACTGCGATAAAATCCACGTCGGATAAACTGCAAGAAAATTTCGTACACAAAGCAACGAACACAAAGCGGTCGTCAGAAGGCACGATCCAAACTCATTGGTTTCTGCGCATGAAGATCAAGGAGGTCATCATTTCGATCTGGAGAATGTAAAGATCTTAACACTTGGAAGTACGAAACACAAGAGGTAATTTTTGGAAGTCTGGTAATCTACAACGCATGCAATAAATCGACACATCGAACTTGACGCAGTATGCGCCACGCTACGGATGAAGGACCGACAACTCGATCGATTGAATCCGGTGGAACGTGTGACTAGGCAACCCGAACGGGCGGCAGACTCGCTCGCATGAACAGGCAGACAAAGGAGGCGAGGTCAGAGGTCATCTGCCCATTAAGCCAGCTGAACACGGATCGAAGTCCCAACCAATAAGATTGCTCGGATCCGCGGCCAACCACGACGGTATAAAAGCGCACGCACACCATGCTCAGCGCACTCTCACCAAGGCTCCTCTACGTTACTCTACGCTATTGTACGCCACTCCACTACGCACTGATGATGTCACCTCGATTGGTGACGAAACGTTTGCAACAAAATTGCCAAGCTCTTTGAACAGTGTAACAGCAAATATATATTTAGTGGTATAATTCTAGAGTTGGCTAGAGGCCACGCCCGGGGGACGTGCTAGCTTTTACCTAGGAACCGCACGCGCTTGCGGGAATAACAATAGATTTCACTATCTGCTCCTCGTTTACGAGTTCTCCATTACAGTGGCGGCTATGGATTGTTGGCATGCAGTAGTAGAATATGCGGTTGCTTCATCTGCCTGCAAATTGTGAATAGGATTCAACGCGTTCCGTTATATAATAGATAGCTTCCACGTTCGAAATCCTGCTTTCTTATGTAAGCGGTTGCGTTCTATCTCACAAGGGCAATTTTTGCACCAAACCGCGGTACCTCAACGCTGTAGGGTCCAGCACACATTGCTATTCATTCCAGCAACACTAGCCTTTTTCGGTAGATTAGGGTTTCCGATAAAGTTCGCGCACCTGGACATAGGAACTCGATGGCATAAAAATGTTGCAATAAATGCGATTGTTAATGCCTTCCAGTAAAACCGTATTAAAAATATGTTAGGTTAATATTTGTACAAGCGCAAGACAATTCCGCTTATTTAGCAGGAAAGCATAAGCGCAAAATATAACAAATATATTTGCTCAACGGGTGACGCCATTTGACAGACACAACTGGCTTTAATATCTGCCCAAATTTAAAGCCGGGTTCGAAACTAAAGTATGGGTAAAAATGAATGCAAGGTAAGCGATTCGTAACCCCACTTAAGGATAATGTACAATCGGTCAACAAGTAAATTGTACATGAAAGATAACAGTTACCTTTTGGGCGCTACAGACTTTCCCCCTAGAAAGTTGAAGATAGTAATACTTCGATTGCAAAAACGACTGTTGAAGCAAGGTGCGAAAGGCAAAATCGTGCTAGGTACAAACGAGCCAGCCTTCGTGTAAATGGGGGTTCGCCGAAAATGGGAATCCGCTGTGCCTTCTGTGATTTGTTGGTTATTGATTGCAAGGCAGAGTGCGTTTCGGCGGGCTGTTGGAGCGGGCTTGTCGGATTACAAAAACTGGCTAGCCCAGGAAAAGTCCGACAGGACCTCAACCTTTGGTGCCACCAAACGGTGCGCTTGGGAGTGGTATCTCAACACGGCGCAAACCGCCCCGCGCCAAAACGACCTCGTCCCGCGTAGAAGCGACACTCGGCCCGCAAACGTGCGACACTCGTCCCACAAAGAAGCGACACTGGTCCGGTGAAGAAACGACCAGCCTTCGCTTCATGGTCTTCGAACACATTCCTCATATGGGCCAGTCGATCGAAGCGGAGGGTTTAAGACATTAGAGAAATGAGAACAGAAAAACACGCACAGCAAACTCCAAGAAGAACGAACGAATCTTCTGCATGTTTAAATTTCTGGTTTTTGAATACTTTTTAAAGATTTTTCGGAGGTTTTTGATGTTTTTTCAAAACCTTAGTCGACCAAAAACAGGGCAAATATACACAATATCTACAGAGCTAAACGTATTTGCACTGTACATAGTCGGAGAAACGAACCGGCATTCGCACCTCCCGACCACGGCGATTGGTCGTGGGCGGTGGCACGCTAAATTCGGGTGATCTCGGGACAACTGAAGCTTGTAGTCCGAGATCGTGGTCTGGTTGAACTGCACTCCGATGCTTTAAGCTGTTGCGGTGAGTTGTGATGTCGCACCAAGCACTAGTAGAAGAATTAGGCGCGGTGCTTTCTTTCATAAAGGCAGGTTTTAGACAGTTGACGGTGTCCATTTCGCGTCGATCACCGCGGTCAATTGTGTACGTTTGACTCGAACGGTGTAGCACTTTAAATAGTTCTATGTACGGCGACGGAAGAGGCTGCCGAACACCGCGTGCACGAAGCCTGACTGTGAACAGGCAGACCTTCTCAGGTACGTACACTGGTGTCTTCTACGCTCAAAGAGCAGGTAGACGCAGCTCACGCATCTGCTGAGCCAATCGAGCGGAGTAACCTACGTACTCAACAGAGGAAGTAGAGGGGAGTGATACTACCAGCCGTCCGGGGAACCGCAGCGTGTAACCGTAGAATAGCAGCATTGGTGTTGCGTCGAAATCGGTTTTAACCGTGGTGCTTAATCCTAGGAAAACGAGGGGAAGTGTTTCAGACCATAAGTGATCTGCGTGCGCCCGTAGCGGGGCCTTCAACTGGCGGTGAAAATGCGGCACCATGCCGTTAGCGGCCGGATGATACGCCGTCCTCTGAACGTGGCGACAGCCTAAATCCCTAAGCAGCGTAGCAAATGTCGCCGAGAAAGGTGACCCTCGATCGGTGGTCACGATGCCGGGACAGCCGTATTGCGCTACCCAGCGATCCAAAAAAGCGATGGCTACGGTTTCCGTGGAGCAATTTGTGATAGGAACGGCCTCAGCCTATCTAGTAAATTGATCGACACAGGTCAGTAGATATACAGAGCCATTGAACGGCGGCAGAGGACCAAGGAAATCGACGTGCACGTGATGAATGCGTGCGTCTGGGGTCGGAAGCTTGCCTAATAGGCTTCTCATGTGTTTGTAAACATTCGCGCGTCGACGCGGTAGGCAAGCAGCTGCCCAATACAGAAGTCTAGATTAGCATGGCACCAAACGAATCGTGCGGTTGCGAGTTTAACCGATCCACGAACGCCTGGATGAGACAAGCCGTGAAACGTGTCGATCACGGTCTGCAGAAACTCGCACGGGACAACTGAGCGCGGCGTTCCCAGAGCTAAATCGCAAAGCATACTGCCGTCTAATGGTGTCAGCGGAACGGGCCCTATGTCCGATGCAGGAGACCGGCGTAGTAGATTGACCTCAGGATCGTACAGTTGCGCGGTGACCATGGCTGGCAAGTCCATAGCAATGCCAGCGTCAGCGGACGCAGCTTGGATGCGGGAAGCGTATGGGCGACGGCGTTGTGCACATTTGACACATGCCGCATGTGCGTCGTAAACTGAGCGATAAAGGCAATGTGGCGCGACTCTGTATGAGAGTATCGATCGGTATTCCAGCCGAGCACGTAAGTCAGGGGTTTGTGGTCGGTGAAGACAACAAAAGAGCGGCCTTCCAGGACGGGTCAAAAGTGACGTATCGCTAGATATACGGCTAGTAGTTCACTACCAAAGGTGCCGTAGCGAGATTTGGTAGGTCGCACGCGTTTGGAGAAAAACGCTAATGGCTGTCACGTGTCGGTCACTCGTTGCTGCAAAAACAGCGCCGACAGCCACTTCCAAGGCGTCAGTACTGAGGGACAGTGGGGCGGCCGGATCGTGATGTGCTATAGAAGCTAGCTTGGCGATAGCAACTTTCAACGACTTAAAAGCAGCGCGTGCTGCCGTGGGAAATTCGCAAGCCTTCAGTTTCCCTCAGAGGAGGTCCGTGAGGGGTTGCAGCAGCGAGGCCCATTTCGGTATGAACAGTCGGTAAAAGTTGACAAGCCCATCAAAAGGCCTGAGCTGTTTGAAAGAATGCGGCTCGGGGTAGTCGACGATGGCTTGAACTTTATCCTGCCGTGGCACGACGCCTGCAGAGGAGATACATTGGTCGAGGATGTTTACTGGGCCGACACCAAACGGACACTTTTCCGCGTTGATCGTCACCCCGTGTTGAGCTAACCGATCAAAAAGTGTTCATACGTAGCGCATGTGCTCTTCTCTTGAAGAGCTCGCTATTAAACTGTCGTCGAGATAAGCGTAAGTTAAGTCAAAGCCCTGACAAACTTGGTCCATAAAGCGCTAAAATGTTTGAGCAGCATGCTTTAGACCAAATGGCAGGTGAAGAGACCCGAACAAACCAAATGGAGTTGTCACGGCAGTTTTAGCGATGTCCGCTTCGGCTACCGCAATTTAGTTGTACGCGTGTACCAAGTCGAGTTTGCTGAAGATACTTTTACCCGCCAGACTGGTGGTGCGATCTACTTTGTGTTTGATCGGGTAGCGATCAGGCTTGGTAACAGTATTTAAGCTTCGCTAGTCGCCGCAGAGACGTTAGTCCCCCATGCCTTCGTCGGGACCATGTGCAGTGGCGTCCTCCATGGGCTATTGGACGGTCTGATGATACCGAGCCGAAGCATGTGTCGGGTTCAGAACGTTCTGCACGTAGTTTGGCAGGAGCTAGCCGTCTTGCTCGTGCACTAACTGGCTGACCACGCGTGACTATATGATGATCGACCTCTGTCTTGTCTGGCGGAAGCTCTGAAGCTGGTTGTACCAGTTGCGGGTATTCAGACAGTAGGTTCGCATAATCTAACAGTACATCGGCGATAGGAAATACGGGACTGTTTCTCGGGGCGTCCGTAAGAACGCCTTCGACCGTTAGTGTAGTACAGTCGTATGAAAATCTGTGGCGAGCAGCCTCAATAAGCAATTCAACGTGTCGGAGGAAACCGATATCGATAATTGCGAAGGATACAGAGGCAACCATGAAGACCCACGGGAAAGCTCGGCGAAGCTTGAGGTCCAGGTTCCTCATGCGCTGGCCGAATGAAACTTTCGGAGTACCTTTGGCCGCACGCAAATTGTACGTAGGCTCTGAGTGTTTGTCGTTGGCGGTCGCTGGGTTGACGCTGACTTCCGCTCCCGTGTCGAGGAGGAACGTGATGGAAGAAGGTCGAGCCTTAACGTAAAACCTGAGCTTTGCTCGGTTATTGACGGCTACGTTTGTCGTGTTAGTATGCGGACTAGTCGCTTTCTTTGAAGCAGCTGAATCGTGACTAATGCAGGGAGCCCGATAACTTCTAGCTCTTCCACGGTATTGGCGGTAATACAAACATACTTCCTTGAATGGCTCAGTATTATCTGACGGAGGTCGTGCAGTGAAAAGTTTGCGCCTTCGTGCCAAACTTGACGTATTCGCTGCCGTCCTAGACAAGCCGCAATGAACAATAGCCTAAACGTGGTCAGCATTTGACCGAAGCACAAGCCGTTTCGAAGCCTTCATTGCTGCTATCATGCTTCGAAGTAACGCAATTTCTTCGTCTATAGGGTCAGTTCGGCCTGAGGATTGGGAGCAAATGTGGGCTTCGGCTTTCCTTGGTGCAAATAGTCACCGGAGCTACTGGTTGTCGGCCGCGGACAGCGTTCTAACGCAGCGTCTGCCTTGGTAGCTAATTCTTGCAGGGATATATCTATAATTATGGAAAACATTACCGTCAACGGCTGGGTGCTGTGCAAACCACAGCTCTTGTATCCCCTCTTTGCTCTAGAATGAGGGATCAGCGATGCGCTGAAGTTCGCGGAGGCACACCGACACCTTGAGATCACCAAGCTTGAGATCATTGAGCTGTTTAAATCGAGCTCGTGTGCTGGGCCGTAACTTTTAAGATCGCTTGCTTCATCGTTTCATATTTTGCATCCTGCGAGAGGCAGAGTAATATGTCCTCAATCAGCGTCACAACCAACGAAGGAAGAAGTAGGACGGGCGGACTGTACCTCGGACGGTCCGCGGTAATGCCCTTATTTTTTAGTATGATTTGGAATATTGAAGACCAAACTTCTGGGCTATGTCCCATGAACGTTGGAACAGCCAAAGTAAGCATGTTTACGCTGTGAAACGACTTAGATGCCACCCTTGAAATGTGAATCAAAATGCTAAAGGATAAACAAAATCACGATAAAAGTACTAAAATTACTCAAGAAATGAATGAATGCGGGCATATAATCGAGAAAAAGGAACGAACACCAAAAAGTACAAACGAGGAAAACAGTTGAAGTTACGCGTGCGAATCGGGGCACCAATTTGTAGGACTAGTTAATACTAGTCCGAGGCGTGTGCAGGATTACTCGTAAAATTTCTTTTGGTTTGCATCCTACACCACAAATTGTGACTTTTGTGGAATCCCAACAGAAGGGCTCTTTAGCAACTACTCGACTGCTTATATCGAACGCTGCGTAAGGCAGATACAGACAACAACATAAGGGATCTACCACTAACCTTTCAATTGTGTCGCAGTCACTGCGGCTGCTACTTCAAATCAACCCAATGGCCACAGACCAGCAGCGCCACACCAAGAGGCGCTCTGACCGGATCGATAGCCTGTGCTTCGTCCTGAGGCCTGTCTTGATTCACTTGCAACCGCATGTGACCTGTCACGAGGAACACCAGTGCTGACCCCACTACTAAACGGTGTGTTATTGGAAAGGTGAGACAACCACAACACGTTTGGAATCGGTGGAGAGATTGCCTTTCCAAAGCAACAGCGTGTGAACACGGAGGCGGAGGTTCAAATAGCTCACTGCGGTGCGTTGGGAAGGTTGAATTAGTATGACGCACGAAATTAAGTTTCTAGCCGACGAACCCGCTTACCTCAATCTCAAAGAGATGCAAAGGTGAACAACAGTTGGGGCGTAATGTGAACAAGGTATGAAAAGAATGCTTAAGCAATAGCAGTTTGTGTTTTTGGGACGGCATAAGTTTCGGTTTTAATGAGTCATTATGTAAGGGCGCATAATGAGCGTCAAAAGAAATGTGTATGCCGTAATCGGCGCTTGCTTAGCGGGCGTTAATGGCCGACTCAATGGTTGGGTCGTTTACAAGAAATTTGCATGCAGTGAAAGATG
>CALYDF020000293.1:0-21247 GCA_944474145.2 Dicrocoelium dendriticum
TGATCGTGCCGCCACAACATCGTCGAAAAGCAAAACGATATCATCCGCATAATCGAGATCAAGGAATCTTTCACCAGGCAGGACATCGTAAGATTCCGCAAGGGAACACTCCATGACAAAATCCACGACGAAATTAAACAAAAACGGGGAAATCGGACAACGCTGATGAAAACCACTGTGGTCGGAAAGCTATCCGACAGGTCACCGTAGACCCTGACGCGGCCTGTAGTGTTCGAGTATAGAGCACGAAGGATGTTCACATATTTCATGGGAACACCTTTCCGCGCAAGTATTTCGAACAGAATCGATCGATCGACTGAATCGAAGGCACTCTAAAATCAAGGAACACAGCTATTGTCGATCTGCGGTATGCGTGACGCTGTTCTAGCACCTGCCGCAAAGTGGATATATGGTCTATACAGTCACGTCCTGGGCGGAAACCGGCCATCTCTTCCCTAGTGCGACATTCGCGTTCCACAGTGAGGCGAAGAACGAGAACCGAAGCCAGTAATTTTGTCACAACTGGCGTTAGGCTAATATCCCTGTGATTAAAACAGTCAGTGCGACTGCTCTTCTTGTATATTGCCACTAATCGATTTGCTCCAATTAGCCGGGACACGTCCTTCCAGACACGTTCGAATAGGGAGGTCAGTGCTTTGCAGAGGACTTCACCTCCATCCTTAAATAGTGCAAGTGGAAGGGAATCCGGGCCAGCGGCAAGAAAACGATTGAGGGTTGTGATCGCATTTCGGATCTCGGCCTCCGACAGAGGCTCTAAACATATCGTCCATGGCTCGTCCTGCATCACCTGAGTAGGAAGAGGTCTGGGAGCAGAGGGTCAGCTGAACAGATCTTGAAAGTGTTCCGCATAACGAATCATACGGCGCTGCTTATTGAGTATCAGTGCACCCGCGTTTTCTCTGTCTCACTGACACCCGGTTTCCTAGGACCAGTGGTGCGGATCAGCTGGAAGAGCTTGCGTTAATTGCCTACTCCTCCTGCATCCTACATTGCTTGAGTTCTCCTGGTCCATTAGGCTTCCTTGTCAGCACGTAGGCTCCTCTTTAGTTCGCGCCTAATAGCCAGTGGGGCCACATTGTGCTCAAAGCCAGCCGGGAGCTTCCTTCCGGATTCCAACAGCTTCACCGACCTCTCGGATATCCAGTGACTCGTGCGGTAACGACTGATAGTGCCACAAGCAGATGCTAATGCGTCGTGCATGGCGGCGGAGATCCTATTCCACTGAAGCCAACGAAAATTCGGTACGCGGTGCGTCTTGATAGGCTTGCCTGCTCGATGGCTGAGACAATTTCTCAGCTGCCAATCGGAGGGACGCTATGATGCACCTACCGGTAATGTTCATGGAGGAACGACCGAGTATATGGCATGAGCAGAGTCGATGTAGGCATTCCAGTACGAGCGGCAATACAGGATGGAACCATGCCACCAGTAACTTATGGCTATGTGGTCTATTTGGGTCCATCGCTGGCCAGCTACAGTAAGACGCCAAGTGGCACTTCGGCGCCCACTGTGTTTAAAAGTAGTGCTACTAAGAAACAACTGGTGCGCCGCACACAGCTGCAGCAGACGCTCACCGTTGTCAGTCCATCCGGAGTTAAGCCCATAGTTACCACCCAGCTGAGCTTTTGAAGAGTTCAGACGCCCTACTTGTGCGTTCATATCCCCTGCAAGTACTATAATATCTGCACTAGCAGCACTGCGTAGTAGTGGATGGCTTGCCGAGCAACCTCCTCGTGGTGCCAGCTGGGTGGTTCGGGTTTTTCCCGTTCCAGCGAATGGTTAGGCGGCAGTGTTCCAGGACGTGGTGGGTTTTCGCCTGGCATGCGTTCTCCCTATAAAAGGCCACAAATGTCCGTCTAAAAACACTGCGACGTGGCGGATGTGACTCGCCACTAAATAATCACTGCCCCTTGCCCCTCCCTGAGAAGCATTGTATTTTAAGGGTGCGTTGGGCCCCTGGTCCTTCACGGACCGAAAGGCGTATGAACCATCTATTTGGTCACCGGATCCTAACGGGTTGCGACGCCCTCACATCACCCTGCTGCCTTGTAGGTTAGATCTTTGATCAAAGGCTAGGGGTAGGGCCCCATAAGACAACCATCTACTTCGGCCTGGGCAACCGGGTAGGATCACGCCCACTGACGAATTATGGACCACACCGCTTAGTACTGCTACTGCTATGTCTATCTTCTGTGCTAACTCAACCGCTCAACCTCCACTCACAGATCACCCCACCTCCCTTCCTTCACCCACATGTACTCTTATGTCTTCTACGGTCACCGTCACAAACGACCCACGTCTCGCAGCTGATGGAAGTAACAGCCAAACTCCCGGTTTTCAATGTCCTGCGATCGCAATCGCCTCTCACTCCACCGAAGCTCCAGCTCTTCTTCGACCTGTTTCTGCATTCATTCTCACAGCGTTTAATGTTCGAACTTTGATGCAGATCGAATGACAACCATGTCTGGCCCGTACTTTTGAAACGCTTTCGGCAGACATCTGTTGCCTTCCAGAGACCAGATTACAAGACTTTAGCGCCGTCATCAGAATGGCCTCTCCGGTAAACTCTGACGCCAAATACAACTTGCGGCTTTCCGGTGACCCAGAAGCTGCCGCCACTGGTCAAGCTGGTGTTGGGGTTGGTTATACTGAGTGCCAGGGCTGAATCAGCTCTGCTTGACTGGATACCAGTCAACAGTCGGCTATGTGCAGTCAGACTACGAGGTTCATGTAACGTAAGCAGGCGTCGAGATGCTAAGCGTGCCTTGTTTGTCGTCTCCGCCTACGCCCCTACAGTCTGCAGCCCGGATGCAGTTAAAGGTACCTTTTACCAGCAACTACATGAACTTCTGCGTTCCTCCTAAAGGACTGATATAGTCATTCTTATCGGGAAATTTAACGCGCGGGTTGGCCGCCTTCCACCAAACGAGCACCACATTGGGGGTAGTTTTGGTCTCGGTGGTAATCGGTCAGACAATGGAGACCGACTGCTTGCTCTGATCATCGTTTGTTTCTTGCGAGCACTAGCTTTCGGCACTCAAGGAGACACACTGCTACCTGGCGTCCCCCCTCACAAACGCAAGAATGCTCCCAGCTTGACCACATAGCAATCAGCTACAGATGGCGCGGAAGCGTAACGGACTGCCGATTGTACTGGTCAACTTTTCCAGACTCCGATCACGCATTGGTTCGTGCTAAGATTTGCATGCGTTTCGGAGGATCACCTAAGCGCGCTCACTACCTACCGGACGTCGCAAATCTACAAAACCCTGCGATGTTAACCAGGTACCAAGCCTCACTGTCAACCTTGCTTGGCTCACCTATTGACGGTGATCTCGATTCGCAGTGGGTGCATATCAAAGATGCATTAGTTCCCGCCAGTATCGACACTTGGGGAGTTGCCCGTCACCCACCGAAGCATTGGATTTCCGCCGACTCCTTGTTGCTGATGGACAGACGCCGCTTGCTCCCATCGGATTCCAGACACAGTGAAGAACGCCAATACCTTGGTCGAGAGTTGCGCAGGAGTCTGTAAATGGACCGCGAAGCTTGATAGTGTGAAGGTGCTAGGGAGATGGAGCTTACTAGTTTCTCTGGTAATACCAGAAAACTCTTCCATCTCATTCGAGCCACCGAAAGTGTTCGATCTGGTATAAGTGAAATATGCGAAGAGGATGTCACTTTAATCACCAATCTTCAACGACGGTTGGAGCGATGGGCCGAACATTTTGGCTCGCAGTTTTGTTGGCCCCAGCTCCATCTGCTACCGCTGGTGCTCGCGCTGGGGCCGAGTGGTCTACCCCCATAGATCCTCCCTGTTCCCAGGAAATCGAGCAGGAGCTCCGGCACATGAAGCGTTATAAAGCCCCCGGTCCTGATGATCTTCTTCCGGCTCTATTTAAAGATGGTGACGCATCGCTGGTTCGAGAACTCACCGCTTTGTTCTCGAAAATTTGGTCGAAAGAGAAAGTTCCGCCATCTTGGGGTGAATCGACAGCCGTCCCTATCTTCAAAAAGGGCCTGCGCACAATCTGCTCCAACTACAGATGAATAAGTTCAGTCCCCGTCGTTTGCAAGCTGTTGGTATCCATTATACTTTGCAAGCTAACCCCAACACGCGAATCGTTGCAACGAGAAGAACAAGCTGGCTTTCGCCCTGGTCGCGGATGCATCAATCAAATCTTCACACTTCGCCAGATCCTCGAGCTCCGCCATGTGTATCAGAGGCCAACGATTGCTGTGTTCCTGGATATCCGTGCATCCTTCGATTCTGTCGATCGTACAGTACTGTGGCACTGCCTACTGAGGAATGGTGTCCCCGAGAAGTTCAGCTCCATACTGCGCGCTCTATATAGTCCGACCTCGGGCAGGGTTAGGGCTTATGGCATGCTTTCGCCTACCTTTGTGGTCTCCAGTGGAGTTCGACAAGGATGCCCTATCTCTCCGTTCCTATTCAACTTCGCCATTGAGGATGTCCTGAAGAACGCTCTGGGCGATTCGTTGAACGCTGGCGTTGAGCTCCTCCCAGGTAGACGAGTTGTTGATTTGGATTATGCTGATGATACCGTCTTGCTGGGTGACGATCCACACGTCGTCCAACTTGCATTAAACCGCTTGCGATTGAAGCATCAAAGTACGGTATGTATTTTTCGCCATCCAAACGCAAGGCTCTCTTCCAAGACTGGCAGGTGCCTCTGCCTGCACTCACGCTTGTTGGTGAAACACTGGAGGTTGTGGAGAGCTTTGTTTACTTGGGAAGTCGCAACACCGCTGGCGCGGCTGTTGGAGGCGAGATTTCGATGCGCATCTCGAGAGCAGGCCTCGCTTTTTCTAGGCTGAGGCATTTGTGGCGTCGCCACGACATTCGTCTCTCCATCAAAGGGCGGGTCTATTGTGCAACTGTTCGTGCTGTACTGTTGTACGGATGCGAGACCTGGCCCATTCGTAAAGATGACTTGCGCAGGCTATCCGTCTTCGAGCACCGCTGTCTGCGGTCCATTGCCCGTGTGTGGTGGCAGCACCACGTAAGCAATGTGGAAGTTAGACAGCGTGTCTTGGGACGTGAAAGCCACTCGCCCGAGGAGCTCGTCTCACTGCACCAACTGCGGTGGTTGGGACACATATTGCGCATGCCTGTCCAGTGTTACCCCTGTCGTGCGTCGTTTGCACTTGCTGGATAAGGCTGGAAGAGACGGACTGGTGGACAGGCTACAACATGGAGAAGCCGCATGAAAAAGCTGACGACACAGTTGGTCTCGGCCGATTGTTGTCGACTACCTGATTGGGGTCCGAGAAATGCGGATACTTGCTGGTTGAAGACCTTGAAAGCCATGGCTCAAGATCGATTCCAATATATATATATATATATATATATATATATATATATATATATATATATATATATATATGGCATGCTTTCGCCTACCTTTGTGGTCTCCAGTGGAGTTCGACAAGGATGCCCTATCTCTCCGTTCCTATATATATATATATATATATATATATATATATATATATATATATATACTGCGTGGTAGCGTGTTCAGTTCGTGATAGAATGTGTCCTTGACGGCATTTGAACTGCAGCCGGTGGGAGCATAAGCGAAAATTCCAAACAAACAGCGTTTTGTACTACTTCCTGAAGCAACCTTAGCCGATGTCGTCAAACGGGCTGCACAGAGACGGCTGTTCACCGAAATTCAATCAATTAAAAACGGCTCAGCTTTGGAGCCTAGAATGATACTCACACCAGCTTGACTCGTGAGTGCTGCAGCGGGGTCTTCTGATGCGTGCAACCAGTAACGAGAGGATAAGCCGGGTGCAGTTAATTCAACAACCCAATTAGGGTCATTGATCCTAGTTTCGGACACACAACGCATATCAATACCCAGTGTGTTCAAGATGTGTGCGAGTGCAGCCTGTTGACCTATCCATCTCAGGGTGCAAACGTTGAACGTCGCTATGGAAACGGAACAGTGTGGACTTATAGGGGACTGTTGCTGATAGGAGTCCGGTACGTGCCGCGAGGAGGTGACTGCAGATAATTCTACTCCAGTGGCACTTCGGTTGCTGGCAATTAAGCTGCGAATTATAATTGAAGGGTTATTAATGGGGTCAAGATTGGAGTAAGAGAAATAGGTGGAAAAGAAAGAAAGGAGGCGACAACAGTAGCATGATTTCGCTTATCCGCCTTGCTGTATGCAGCAGATAACGCAACCCTTGATAATTTGCGCGGCCCCGATGTAAGATGAAGTTTATGTTTAAGGAAATAGTCATGGTTGTATGTGGGCTGGGATACTGCCAGGGCGCCCAGACCTAGACATGAGGACGATTAGGGTCCTTATCCAAAGCCTTTGGCTCAAAAGCCAGTCTGCAAGGAAGTGGGGAGGTGGCAAGAATGTAGTTTTACAGAAATTTCAAACCCTCAACCTGGAGGACAAGGAGACTGATTTTGTCTGACCTCACACCATTGACCAACCTGGTAGGTGTAGCTCTCAAGCTGCCCGGAGGCACCGCCCAGTATAGCTCAATGGGTCAACGAGGTACTCGAACTGTCACAACACGTTAAGGTCCAGTCTCGTTGCTACGGTGTATCCGTAGATGGTCGGAGGGAGCTGGTTTAGACAGGTCGGAAGGTTTGATACCACTGAGCATTGGATGGTAGAGAGCAGAAGGAATATCCTTTGTCAGCTCCTTCACTTGCGATCATTGCAGAGATGTGGTGGGTAAATGCGGCACAACGTTCCGCAGATGACCACTGTAGCTGTCCTAGAGGCAGTAGAAACCCAGTGCACTCAGGTGGGAACCTAACGGTTGTTTGAAACCTTCCTCTGTCTCAGCATCAACAATAGACTCCGGCAACCGGTTCCAATCATTCACTACGCGAGTTGATAGGGCCAGCTTGAGCCGCACACGGAGCTTCCTCGGTTTGAACAGTTTCAAGTGGTGGCCTCGTGTCGAACTCTCAGTGTTGAGTTGAAAGAAGTCCCGTAACTCGAAACGCAGTTCTCCTTTAATACGTCGAGTGAATATCAAATCTCCGTGGACGGCGGTAACCTATTGAGAACAAGTTCAGTCGTTGAAGTCGAAGTGGATACGACAAGTCTCGCAACGTAGAGAAGGAATTGGATGCACGCTGCTGGACTTTCTCTATCATATCACATTCGGATTAGGTGAGAGGGTAGACAACGGGTAACCCGTTTCCAAGCCATCAGCTTTCGATGGGAGGAGAGAACGACCTGTACAGTTAGCGACGTCATTGTAGAGCGTATGTAATCTTCCTCCGCTCCGGAGTTCTGAGCTCTTCCGTGTCCAAGTAAAGCGACAAGCTGCAATGCAAAATAACTGCCTCGTAGACGGCTGTACGCTCGAGCCGCCTAGTGAGAGGCCGGTGTAAAGGAAGCAGCTAAGGAAGCACGGAAGAGGAAAGGAAGAGTGCCAGGGAGGAATATGAGGGTAATGACAACCGGAAGCAAAACCGATCGACCTCTTACCTGTTAACGTGTTACCGTGACGCCCGCGGACCGGCTATACGTACAAGATTCCACGAGTCGTCGAGGTGAATGTGTTCAGGGACATCCGCAGCGGCGTGATCGCAGCACATTACTAAGAAAAACCTAGTGCACAATAAATAGTGCGTAGTCAGTTTATGGCAGGATTCCCGGCTATTTTTATGCCTTTGCATTTTTTTCAATTCCTTATGAAAGTGATATTGCAATTGTTTAAATGGGTCGCAAACAAGCTACTCAGTAGGAACAGTATTTTTGAGTCCGTACGCTAGGGAGTCTGATTGCTGAAGAAGCTTCCTCAGGCGCTTTGAAAAGTTTTGATGTTTAATAGTTTGTTTTCCGTCTTTATGCTTCTTCATTACGTCAATTTCGTATGCTACAGCAGCAGAAAGTGTAACGTGTCGCGGGTGAAGTTGGACTGGGTCATTTCTCGATGTGTCCGCTGCGCACGTCGCAAGTGAAAAAGTACAGGAATAATACGTGTTTAGTAGGCTATTGCTTCTATTGTTTTAAATCTTTCGGCTCACTTGATGCTAACTGTAAAGTTGGCGTGATCCTCACCAGAACTGGGTGCAAGCTGCAAGGCACAAACTTTGATCTGTCTCTCAATCACCCAGTTAGTTGCATTTTTTGAGCGACACCCAATCAATCTCCGCCTACCGCATGATGAGTTAAATCAGTCCGTAGACATTTTTCGATACAACACACCAACAAGCGACATCAAGCAATTCGTCGAGGTCCGATTCGGGAAGCATATTACCAGCGATGGTGTCCGCAATGTTCGGCGTAAATCGCGACCTGACGTTGTGTGTAAGCTTACGTTGATGGCTTTTATTACGCGCAAGAACATTTCAGCAGGTTATCAAGTCTATGGAGGAAGTCGGATTCGTGTTAAGTATTTCATAGTTGTAGCATTCTGGAGATTCCCCGGTTTGCCTGTGTAAAATTCTAACTAAAAGTATTTCATTGTACACCTAGGCAAGCGGTGTGGTTTGTTGAACTGGTTGCTGAGTTCGCATGCTTGACTTGCTCATCGCCAATGTTGCTTGGCGCTCGTTTCGGTCGCAAGTCGCGACTGTCTGGTGCGCTGTGCATGCTCCGTTCCCCTAGCTGGAGCGCCCACGGTGTCTTTCCTTTATAGCTAGATAACAGGGAATATTTTGCTGTACCAAGCAAACTTTCCCTGCAACTCGATCTGTCTTTTCGAATCGCTCCCTGGGCTTCCGGTACAGGCTATCCCCTATATAGGAAGGCCTTGCACACACGTATTATTCGGTCGCGTCAACAACTAGAACGGTTCCACTGATTCTCACATGTCGTTTGTGTAGACGTTACTCATGATACTAAGCGTTTGAAGTAAGAATTGATAGCGGTCTTACTTGTTGTTTGCAGCTTCAAACTATACCAATTTTGCTAACTGATGGGATGGGTTTCGGCCGGGCATTATTTTAGGCGTTTCTGTGTGGGGAAGCTTACGCCACTTTGCTTACGTTGTTCGAAGCGTCTCGGGATATTTGGGTTATATGATTCACGGCAGCAAAATAATGACGGACAAAATGGCTGCCCAAATACTTGCAGCGCGCGGTGGCTCAATTCGACAGTTTGTTGTGTTACTTTCACATCCGCCAGGCCATCAGAAGGCATGTGCGTGCTACATCTTGGTTACATTCTGTTGACAAACATTAACTGGCCGCGTTATCAGTTTCATCGCCTGGCAACTTTGGACACGGTGACTGAGTATAATCTCGTTCTACATGTATTGCTTTTGCTATAGATTTCAACAACGTTTAAAGCTCCTTCAACGAACAGATCCCAGGTTTGTGCGCTGCCTTACGTCGTACTGGTTGTACATAAAAGGCTTGTGTGCGAAACGCGCCCAAGCTGGACTGGTGCATTTTGGCAATACGAAGAACAACCGAGTTGAGAACGCCAACTTGCGGTTGAAAAAAATTACGCTTGCACCTGATGGCCTTGCTGCAGCCGTTTGCAAATCCTGGGAGCCATCGAAAGTTCTCTTGAAAGGGTCCCAGATGCACGCGGCGTTTCTCTTTGACCGGCCTCAGCTACCAGTTTACCTCCTAGCTACGTACACATGCAACTTAGTGAGGCACCATTTAGCGCAACCCATGTTACGAGCGGTCTACTCGGACCTTGGAGATGGAGTGGTATAAATAAATAAATAAATAAATATTTTATTCTCGACTATGCGAGGCACGCTCATGGAGGCATGATCAGATATGTACAACGGTACAAACATTATAATGCAATTGTACCAGTAACGCGGAAAATTGTTCATATATCCATGATTGGAACTGTACAATGTTGAAAATGCGAAACAATAAGTTAACTGTCATGAGATACGGGACCTCAGCTAATAAGAGATTGAGAAACCTGAACGATCCACTGAAAGGTAATGGAAGAGCCCGCACACAAGGAAGGAAAAGGGCAACGTATGGTAGGATGTAAAACGACAACAGTATATACAGATGTAGAAGTCCCAGTGTAACGATCCTATGTAGAATTGTGACGCTAGTTGACCTGCCAGTGTAAAGTTATGGGCTGTGACTTTATTCGGTGGCGAGTCACATACGCCACGTTGCAGTGTTGTTAAACGGAGATTTGTGGCTTTTTGTAGGGAGAACGCTTGCCAGGCGAAAACCCACCACGTCCTGGAACACTGCCACCAATCCATTGAATGGCAAATTGTAACTGGCTATGTTTCTTGTTAAAAGTCTGTTTGCTCGGTTATTCGCAGTCAGGTTGCGTCCCATTTTTTCCGCTGGTTGATGCAATAACTGGTTGCCTATTGCGTTCCTGGGTCCTGTCCGTTGGTAGGTCGGGTACTAAACATTCTTATTGAATATGATGTGTTGATCCTTCGCAGAACCACATGAAGTCATCTCTGATTATGTATATTTGCCGGGGAGCGAAGAATTCGTGTCCAGCTACCCTCACTGGACATCGGTGGTTGGGTGCAAATAGTTAGAGTGGAAGTGAGGCCATGGTCCAGGTAAGTACTTGTTGGTTATTTCGTCCCATCCCAGACGGAGGCAGTTCCTCAGTTCAATCCCGAAGCTCTCCGATGTTCACGACCTCAGAGAAAAGGGAGAGAGGAACAATTTGATCATGCCTTTTAGAGGTGTGTCTCGTTTCACAGAGAATATACTATTTATTTATTTATTTATTTATTTATAAGCCGAGAGAAGACCGAAAAGGAACAGTCGATGTACCTAGCGTTTGATCAAAATCCTACATTAAGACATTTATTTGAGACAACTAGTGTACAAGGTGTAACAGATATTACGCTAAAGATGTTTTTACTTATGCGGAAGGCATGGCCTGTTGGGTAGAATACTTTCATGTGCATAGGGATGAAGAGCAGGATTCCGGTAAGATGTTCATGAGGTGTAAGCTGACAATGTGAATAAAAATTGCTGCCACCTCCATAGTTTGAGATAGCACACCATAGAAACCGCTTCACCATCGATTGCTCCTTGGAACAAGTACCTGTCCATGTTATGAAACCATGTGGCTGCCTTGTGTGCATTTCATTGCGGCATACAGGCAGCACGAGTACCCGACATGTAAACCGTTTCATATATGTGCATCCAGTTACAGGCCAAGTACCATTTTGCATTCGCTGGCTGGCGGACTACAGCCTACCCACAGAGTCCATGTAATTTCGAACGTTAAACGTTCCCGTTACGAAACCAACCACATCTGAAATCGCACATCTTGTACATCGTCTGAGAAGTGCTGAAGTGGTTATTCCATCGGATTTCCGGAACTGTATCGAGAGCTTCTGCGAAGGACCAACGAAGTAATTGGTGGTACATCAGAAGTTCAAAGTGTGAAGAAGCAATCACGTTAGCCGAAAATTATGGCGTCCCCAAATTGGTGTTTCCCATGCAGCAAGCCTGTTGTAGTTGACGCAGTTCGCTGTGCACACAAGCAGTTACTTTATCATCGAAAGAGTTTGCGTGTACCATCAGGAGCCCGCTGTACAATTTGTGTCCACGCTTCACAAACATTAGCTGTGCCCGTGATGGGACTGTTTGATAGGCGGAAGAAAAATTTCTGTTGCTCCGTGATGTACGCTAGCACAAATGGTACATATCAACGGTTGCCTAGCGACATTGCAAAGGAGGATGAATTTGCAAATACCTGGAAAGTAGGTGGAGGTTATGGGTGGGAATTGGTTTGTGTGTTAAGTACGCTGCAATGCGAATGGTAACCTGTATTGGTGCATGTGCATGCTGTTTGTTTTTTTTGGTGGTCATACTTGCTTTTTCTGCTATCGCTATGGTTGTGGATGATAGTGAGCTGTTCAGGTTATTGGTTATTGGGAAGTATGAAAGTGTTGAAGACCTGGAGAAGCAATTGGAACGTTTTCAGATTGAAACGGCGACTTGTTTTTCCCGTGCATCCTCCAAGTCTGCAGCGGCGTACCATCGTGGAAGAAGGAAGCAGTTGCCGGATGGGGACTGCCACGGTTACATCATGTACCGTTGTGTTCATTGTAAACGTTCAGGATCGCGTGGCCAGCGGTAAGTTAAAGTTTATGCAACATGAAGACTAACGCACATATGTACCAATCCTACGATTGCGAGGCGCGATTCTCCGTTGTTTTGCAAGAAAGGGAAATATGTCGTGCGGAGTTACTTCCTGACTCATACTCATGATTTCCACTTGGGTAACCCCTGGTTGTATGCACGCAACCGTCGGCTTTCTCCGAAGCAATAGAAGGAGGTTTTTCGTTTGATTTGCAGTTTCCATAGCACCCCTGATCTGCGGCGCTTCATCTATCAGGAGTACGGGAAACGTGTAACCCGTTTAGACCTGAGCAATTTGCGTATTCGTCATCGGAATGCAACCGCATGTGAAGTGTCCGAGGTGGCGAAGATTTTGGAAAGGCACGGCGTGTGCCGATTGGTGTCGGAGGGACGGCAGGTTCGGTATGTGTTTTTCTCTCCATCGATTGTTCTCGGCATAGTGAAGCGTTATGGGGAGGTGCTATTATGCGATGCGACGCACCAGCTCAATTAATGTGGCTACACTTTGTGGCATTGCATGCTGGTGGACGTCACAGGTCTAGGAATTTCGTTTTTCTGCGCCCTATTACCGGATGAGACGTCGTACTGCTACGGGCAGGCGGTGGAGGCTATGCGGGAGATGGTGCCTAGCAGCCTACGTTGCCACACTGTTGTGATGGATAAATTTTCTGCGCATTTCCGGGCGCTTAGACGTTTTTATCCTAACGCGAAGGTCGTGTTTTGCAGGTACCATGTTAACGTGACATGGCTCGACGTTGCGGTTGCTTACGTGGTATCTCAGATGCTCGCCGAATGCAACTACGTGGTTGGCTGCATAACCTTATATATACTCGTGCCGCGTCCGTATTTGATAGAATATTGAACTCAGTGCGGGGTGCAAATCCGGAATGCCACCGTTGTTTGTGCTCAACGGGGCTTCCGCACGCGGACTCCTGAGCGGCTCACAGACTAAGGGATACCGTGCTTTTTGGCTGCCACACCACGAACAGATTAAAGAATGAGAACAAACATTTGAAGGAGTATTTGGCTGAAAGGTCATCGCTGCTCACTCTGTTCACCTGCGTGGTTGATAGGTTGAACAGTATCGTTCACGAAAGGAACAGTATAATAGGTAGGCGGTGCATGAGCGTAATTGCTGTTCCATCGGAGGTGTCCTCAGTGGCCTCGGTTTTCGCACACCTAAGCGAGTTCGCAGGCAATGTGTTCATGGCGCATTTCCGCGAGTCAAAACTTCTCCGTTGCAGGTCTGACGGGCCATACTGGTTTGTTACGTGTCCTGGTTCCAAAGTACGTCGGGTATACATCACACGGGGCAGTGAATGTGATTGTGAGTTCAATCGGCAGTGGCGGCTACCATGTGCTCACATTTGTTATGTGGCGGCGCGTCACAGACACTCGGCGGAGGACATCATACATGGATGTCGGTGGATCGCAACCCGGCAACTTTCCGCAGCATCCTCAGAGTGTGTTGTGTCTGATGAGGGTGTGCAGATTGTAGACCGTAATGTAGGGGACAGAAATGCCGTTGTAAGCCGCGCCATGCAACTTCGCAAAACGCAGCACGTTTCGGAGGACATCGGCACTCAATTTGTGAGCTACGGAACGGAGAACTTCTCCGTTGCGTTGACGTACCTAAAAATGGTTTCCTTGCTCATGTCCAAGGATGCCACTTTTCAGTTGTATGGGTGAACGTCGAGGTGGCCTGTTCCCCTTCAGTTAGATAACGAGGCAACCGTACAGATGTTATGCTGGTTGCGTACGGCGGGAACGTCTGATGGTGGCGCAGCCTCCGCGGCAGCCAGCAAGTCGGCAGGTGAAGTGCGGGCCCCTTTGCACGTAACGCAGGTGAATGACATGCTGCCTGCAAGTGCCACAGCAGCACCTGTTCCATCAACATCGGCAGGTGGGACCAGGAAACGTAAATCGCCCCGATAACAGTGCGCTAAAGGGTAAAGCGTTCCGTAACCTTTGCACCCGGACGTCCTTTGGCTACATGGTTCCCGTTAAACCGAAACACCGTACTCAGGGCTTGGTTTCAAAGGACGGCTGGGGAGTCTGTCAGCACGAGGATGATGTAGAAGTTGTGGGTGATTCGGTGCAATGGGTGATGTGCTACGCCTGCTCCAAATGCTACCACACCTCATGTATGCGCTACGCTGGTGAAGAGGAATTCATTTGCTTCTCGTGCTCCTCTTAGTGTCAGCATAACTTGCCTGACCGGGGTGGCATGTTAACCGATCCAGGTATCTCCAATTTCCGTGCCGTTATTCTGAGTCCAATTCGCTTAGAGCACACAGTGCTTCACTTTCCCGATGGTATGAACACCTGCGAATGCGATTGGAACATGCTGCCGATAGATTGTCAGCATGGATGAAAAATTACGCAACGGTAAGTTCCTACTACTATTCCCGTTAAGAACGCTCATTTGGGCACCGTAATGCAGCGGTTATTTTCACAGGGGAACTCAATTCCGGTGAATGTGTTGCTATGTACGTTGCATCTCATTTGATGATTGCATGTTGCCCATGCTTAGGTGACCTGAACGTTCTTGGAAACATCATCACAGATATTGTTTATTATGTATCATGAATGCTGTGTAGCAGGTAAACGGATATACGCTGCCAAATGTTTTTCGATTTTGCGCCGCTACGGAGCAACGTCTGACGCATTGCCTCCGCCATGTGAATCTGCAATCCTCCGTCCTCACAGGTAAGATTACTGATGCATGATTAATGTTGTTTCACAGTGAAGCCAACATGCACCGCCCATTGCCTGCCTACTTTGCGTCGCCACTGAGCTACCTGCCCGCATTGTCTCCGCTATGTGAACCTGCAATCCTCCGTCCTCACAGGTAAGGTTTCTGATGCATCATTAATGTTGTTTCACAGTGAAGCCGACATGCAACGCGGTGCAGTGAGAATTGAACCGGTAAGGATTGCGCCTTCCCTTGTTCAGCACAGACGTCTGACGTTGCGACTGTGACGCGTGTGCAACGCACTGCCGTCACCAAATGCGGAATTTCTGGGATTTGGAGCAGCGAAAACGCACGCCCTGTTCCTCCGAGTGCATGCCGTTCAGGTCAAACACATCGACCGCGTGCGTGTTATAATGCAACGTGTATACGGCAGTCCATTTTCCAACAGATATGCTGGACATCGCACTAGTATCTTTTGTCTGACGTATGTCCTCGGCGATACTGTGGGATACAGTTCTCGTCTATGCATCGTACTTTCTCCGAGTATCTTTGTATCACTTACCTACGCTGCCTTGTTGATGCATTCAGTGACCTTTAGTAATGCACTTGTGACCAAGCGTCTGAGTGCAATGCCTACGTCTGGCAATTGATAGTGGTTCCTACCGACACCATCCCTCGGTCGTCTTAAATGCGGCACATCTGTTTAGAAGTAGCCAGTGGTCAAAGGCCCATGCATACACGCTTATGCAGTGCTGGTTACCAGCCACTCCATATGTCGATAACCTTCACTCCTTTTCTAACTTAAGCATTCAGCGTTCGCTTCTGCCACCTTTTCCGTTGAACGTCCGGTCAGTGTATCCGCTGTTAGTAAGTGGCTTTCAGTGCTCCTTAGCATCTATGCTGCCCTTTATGCTTGCTCTGCAAATGCTGGTGAGCATGCACTACACCGTTCGCGAAGCTATCCATTCCGTTGAACCTCCGGTAAGTGTATCCTTTAATCAAATCTTTTTAGTGCACAAGCTTATCAGCGCAGCCTAAGGGTTTCATCCGGCATTAATGCTAACCCAACTTGTCAGCATTGCCGTGGATATAAAGTCCCTTTCGCCTACGTAAGTGTCCGCTATTCAAGGCGTACTTTTTCAAGGGCTGTCTATGGATGCTGCATGGATGGTTGATGCGGGGCTCCTGGTCATGCTCCACGTCAACTTGGCCGGAGCTACCTTGCCCGTTTCAGCGGTCACATCTTCCCTTGCCAACCCGAAATTGGTATTGCCCTGATTCCCTGGGCTAAACGTGCTCTGGTTGATTGCATTAAAATCAGTAGCCCGATGTGTGCCGTCCGATTGGCTGCCTCCTTCAAAGCCTCGAAGTGGGACTAGCAGGTGTCCATTGAGTATCTGGGTAGTCTGCGAAACTGATGGATGCTCGCCTGCACAGTCCTGCTGGTAACGAACGCGATGAAACCGGCAAATAGCTCTGGGAGAAACACAGTGCTAGCCTAAGAAAATACCGCGATTCCTGGTGCTGCCATCGTGCAACACAGTTGGAAATGGCCGCCGCCCTTGTTAACCGTGGTGCCTTACTCCGTCTGATACGGACAACGGCCACCTGCGCACTTGGGGTTAGTGAAACCATACGTGATGACAGTGCACAGCCTATCGTCAACCTATCAAAACCCTTTGAAAATTGGCCTGAGCACTTTTAGAGGCAGTTTAATCCGTCTGATTTGTTAGATTTCTCACTGACCAATGAGCGCCCTGCTCCGTTGGCAGTTCCTTTGCATCAACCCTTTCGCTCAGAAGTCAAACGTGAGATGGCACTTTTGAAGTTAAGTAAAGCCGCGGGTCAGAATGACGTTCCTCCAGCCCTCCTCAAATTCGGGTTGCTTGCTCTCGTGGATGATGTACACGAGGTACAAGTGAAACTGTGGAAGCAGGAAAGGGTCCTAACCGATTGCAGTCGCTCCAACATAGTCAAAATTTTCAAAGGATGCTAACGATCGGAATGCGGCAGCCATAGAGGAAACAGTGTGATCTGCATCACATCCGATTTGCTTGCCTCTGTCATCCTTCCCAGACTGGCTGGCACTCGTGAAAGCGACAATCGTAAAGGCGAAGCTGCATTTCGTCGAGGTCCCGGCTGCATCCACCACCTACTGGTCAGTATTAAGGTCACGGTGGCCGCCGCTACGTACCTCCTTTCACCTACGGTAATGGTATTGTGTGCCGTAATGCGGCTGTTGCGACGGCAGTCTATCCGTCATTCCTAAATGAGTGATTCTCAAGTACCGCCCTGACAACATATCACATATGCCGCCCCCATCTCCTCCGTTGCACGTGCCGTATGGGTATGGGATATTAATAGATGCCTTTTAGAACACCTCGCTGTGATGATTACTGGAATCCTGCGTCACTACTAGTTTCCCTGCATGTAACACATGCTGCCGCGTATATACTCCGTTGCACCTCTGGTAAGTGCATTGCTTGTTCAATTCTTGCTTTCAGAACTGCTGTGCATCCATGCTGTCCATATGCTTACTCTGCAACTGGTGGTGAGCGTGCACTACACCATTGTAGCCCATATCAAGTCCGTAGCACCTCCAGGTAAGTGTATCCTCCTTTAACAAATGCATTTCATAGCCCATGTTCATCTGCCTTGCCTAAAGGTTTCATCCCACAATACTGGTAAGCCCACGTCTTCATTGCGGCGGCTATCAAGCCCGTTGCACCTACGGTAATTGTCGGCTAATAATAACGTACTTTCATAACGGCTGTCCATCCATGCTACCTATATGGTTCATCCGCTGCTGCTGGTCACCCTACACGTCAACTTGGCCGCAGCTACCTTGCCCGTTTCAACGGTCACTTCATCCCTTGTCAACCGGTGGATTTTAGAGAAGCCGTCAATCTGCCTCGCCAATATTGTTAATGCGCCAATATGCCTTCGCATCCACGTGACTTTTGCGGCAGCATTCAACTCCGTCGCACGTCCGGTAAGTCTATCCTCAGTTATAAAATAGCTTTTACATCTGCTCCGTATGCTTGCTTACTATATGGTGATCCGCCGCTACTTTTTCCACTCCAGGTTTTCTTTGCGTTCTCTGTACTTTATTGGAACTCCGGGAAGGTGCATTGACTCGTCAGTAGTGCCTTGTAGGACACCTGTGTATCACTGCCAGGTGCGCCATTAATGGTATTCCCCCACGAAACCTTTACTGCAACAAAGATACCCCGTTTGTTGGCTGTTCACAAATGCTTCTTCAACTCCTGTGTATCCGTGCTGCCTGCATGACTGATCGCCAACTAGTGGTCAGCATCTACCTCACGTTTACAGCCACTGCGTACTTCCTTTCACCTACGGTAATTGTATTGTGTGCCGTAATGCGGATGTCGCTACGGCAGTCTATCCGTCATTCCTAAATGAGTGATGCGCAAGTACCGCCCTGACACCATATCACATATGCCGCCCCCATCTACTCCGTTGCACGTGCCGTATGGGTATGGGATGTTAATAGACGCCTTTTAGGACACCTCGCTTTGATGATTACTGGAATCATGTGACACTACCAGTTTCCCTGCATGCAAAATATCCTGCCGCGTATATACTCCGTTGCACCTCTGCTACGTACATTGTTCACTTTTTGCTTTCAGAACCGCTGTCCAGCCCTGGTGCCTGCTTCATTGATCAGCCACTGCTGCTATGCCTCCAATTTACATATGCCACGGCCAAAATGCTTCCTAGGACGTTAGGTTTTTGTATGAAGCTGTAACACCTGGCTTTCAGAACCGGCGCATATTCCCTTCGTATGCATGGCTACTCTGACCGTCTCTTCGTTTCCGAAGTAACGCAAAAACCCGTGAGTATGTTCATCACCGTGTATTTCACGACATTATTAATGTCACATTTGATTTTTAACAATATTACATATTTTTACTGCCTTACGTGCTCTTTTGTCCAACGTCCGGTTAATATTCACTTCGTATTGTCGACGTGGCCTGTGATGAGGCTTCAGAAACCGTTTCTCAGTATTCACCCTTGGTGGGTTCAGAGCTACATACACGCTCACTCACCTAGTGCTGAATATTTCTGAATAGTCCAAACGTCCGTCACGTTCATGGCATCTGTTTTGCCTATGTAACGAACCATTTACATCCAATGCCGCTTCACACGTATAACGTTAAGCTGCATGGTTGTTTCCCTAGAAGAGAGCGTTATACCGGTAGACATATATATATGTATATATATATGTGTATATGTATATATGTAAATATACACCTTTATGTATACGTACTCTCTTCCAGAAAGAACGACACACATGTCCTGGATTCAACATGCGCTACTCCATCAGTACACAGTGAATGAAATTTGTTATGCCTCTTAGTGAATGGCATAGAAGCCATCAACGCTTATCTTTTTAAACTACTGCGCTACATTCTGCATGACCTCGGGCCAATATGGTGCAACAAATGTCGAGGTACTGTGCAGCCGAGAGGCCGCGTGAGCCACAACACGAAAGAAACGTTCCATAGGCCAAAACGCCCTGGGTTCTTCAAAGCAAGCGGGTACCCATCCACCTCCTTCGAACCAGCCAACGTACCCATCGGCGATAGGCTTTCCACAGCGGGTTCCATCGGTCACTGGCGTGTCTGTTGGCGAGACCGCAGTCCGTCCTACAGACTATAACGTGGCTGTGCGTGATGGCCCAGTCGATGAAGGTTAACATATATATCTATACACATATATATGTGCCCCATGCTGAGGCTGCTGTTCCCTTCTTTATGCTTCTTCATCGCAGTTGGGCTAAACCAAATTGCGCTCCAACTACCTCTGTTTAGGCTGCATAAATTCCATTCCACTTCATCCTATTTCTTTTGCATACCTTATTAATGTTCAAATAACCGGTCACGTTGCCTACGCTATTTGCCCTTATGTTCTGCGATTTCGTTGCGTTTATTGCATTTATAAGTAAATGGTGCCCAGTTATTATTTATCGCGGCTTCCTCGCTAAGCCATTTACTTTATATGGTAATTTAGGGGGCAGTTCCGGCACGGTATCTGTATGCATTTTGCATTCACTTCATTTCACCTTGTCGTTCAAAGTGATTGCTTGTTGCTTGATATACCCCGTGTGGCTGGCCTATTTGTGCATGTTGGCATGGTGCATAGCTATGTATCACCCACAACCTCGTCCATCTGGCTCTAGAGCACAGTTGGTCGTTGATGGAGGGGACAAGGTGCACGGTCCTCGTGGTCGTGCTACGCTCCAAGCGTCGTTCCATGCACTCAGTGTGGTGGACTACGGTGTAGCCACCACATAGTGTGCGCTTCATTCCCCAAATACAGCGTCATTGTGTTCGCCTGTGAAGGAGTGTGGGCCGGCTCCTTTGATAAAACGTGGCTCTCATACACATGCCTCCCGGTCTCACTCCCTCCGCCTTACGCCCGATATGTGGTGTGTGGATGGAAGTGTGGGTGGCGCAGCGCAAGCCATTCATGGTCCCTCCGTACGCCCACCCGTCCTTTGCCTGGCCACCGTCACAAGGTAATCCGAAACCGCATGCCGCCAGCCATTTAGTGATTGGGATTATTTCACATCGCCAACGCTGTGCTCCAACCATCAGCTTTTTGGTCACTGTCACGCAATTAATTTTAACCACCAACCTCCTCATAACCTCTGTTATACATGTAAACTGCCCAAAAACTGGAGCACCTTTATCAATGGTTATGAATAAACATATATATATGCTGAGGCTGATGTTGCATTCATGATGCTTCTTCACCACAGTTGGGCTAAACCCAAATTATACTTCCTGTAACTCTTTTTAAGCTGGATAAATTTCATTCCAGTTCATTTGGTTTGTTCCGCCTACCGGAATAATCTTCTATTACAGTTCTACGTTACTTACGGAAATTAGGCTTATCTTCATTAACCTTATTGCCTTTGTAGCATATTTTGAGTAACTTCTGGACATTTTGTAATTATCGCGGAATCGTTGCTAACCAGGACCTTTCATTTGGTAATTTAGGGAAGAGTTATGTATGCATAGCTGTATTCTTTAAGATATAATTTATTTGCTTTTGTCTTTTCAAGTGATTGGCTGTTGTTTCCTATCCTTGGCGTGGCTGCGCGTGAGGTGCATGTTAACATGGTGCCTATCTGTCTATTACCCACTACCTCGTCCATCTGGCTCCAAAACACAGTTGGTCGTTGCTGGTGGGGAAGGGTGTAGGGTACTTGTGGTAGTGCTAGGCTCGAAGAGTGGTTCAATGCACTCAGTATGGAGTGGACTACGGTCCAGCCACCGCCTTATGTGGGCTTGATTCCACAACACAGCGTGCTTGTGTTTGCCAGTGAAGGAGTGTGGGCCGGTTCCGTTGATGAAACGTGGCTCCCATCCACATGCCTCCTGGTCTTATTCCTTCGGGTTTACACTGGATATGGGGTATGTGCTCCCTCGGTAGGCGCAGGAGTC
>CALYDF020000294.1:0-21012 GCA_944474145.2 Dicrocoelium dendriticum
AGTCCTCGCTGGTTCTTTGCTCTGTTGTTCTATGCTTGCCTGTGAGACTGCTTCGTGCTCAACATAACCGCTTGGGTATCCAGCTTACTGCATACAACCCCATAACACCAATAATAGCCTCTGCCACTGGTTAACTAACTGCCTCTTAAGCACTTCGTTCAGTTACACTAGGAAGGCTGTAGCGTTAACCGCTTGCAAATAGGCGACTACATACTATGGTTGGCTCTGATCCGCATCCGGATCTCATCGATTTCTCCCACCTTAAGATGTCTACATAACCGCTGTATGCCAATATTGTGTGCACAGTTCGCAAAATAACTTAGTTGCACTAAGCTACTTCACTGGCTCCATTAACGCTTCCAAACTAGTTCGACGCCTAGGGCTTGGAATATGTTTGACACCAACAACTTTTAGATTTGACAAATAGGATTGTTCTACAGGACCTAGATAACGTTTATGACGTCGAAGTCATGAGGCTTTTGTTAATCGAATCATCCACCGATCCAACCAAAGCAACTTTTTAAACGGAGCTTCCATTTTGCCATAGAGGCTCAGGACTAAACGCACTTCTATATGCATTTACAACCGGCATCCGACAGCTATATCACATACATACTATTCATCATCCCTGACAATCATCTGTTGAACCACCGTTAGGTGTTATCTACAGTGAATACTTTGGAGGAATGTATTCCGCTGGGGGCCGCGACACGGATACTTTCAGACCCCATAGTTTGAATGCACATAGCATCGCCGAAGAATATATAATTTAGCTATTTATTTATTTATTTGTTTAATCTATAGACGCAATCAGCTTGCAGTCTGTTTTATCCTCACTTAGCCAACACGCGCCAGCATGTATCTGCGTTGAGCCTTCACAAATCAACATTAGAAACACTGGTTGGAAAAGAGCATGAAGAGCCAAATTCCTCCTTATGGCCGTTTATGCCACCTTATCATCCACTATATTGAATTCCATTAGACTAGCAATGAGGTTGGCTACGAGCCATGGTGGCCAGTCATCCTTGCTAGATGAAAATTCAGAAAGTTTAAACTACTACTATTCCTTATTTTGGCCAGCTATGCAGAGTAATCGTTCGCCTTGCTCCGCGGCCCCCATGTGCCAGACAGCATGGTGAGTGGACAGCCATCCTTTTTGCGTATACGTTACGACACCTGGCTTATACTGTCATTCGTACAACTTTGCTAACGTTATGAAATAGCTGCGGTCAGCTAACTCGTTATTGTGGTAGCTGGTCTATTATTAAAGCCACACTCTAAACCGTCGGTCTGACCTACATTGGGAACACGTACCTCAAACTTATTTAAGAAGAGAGATGGGCTGCAAAATGGTCAAAGAAGTGCAACATATTTTGTTGTAACACGATAGGCACCATAATCCATTGCTTTCGGAAACTATGGCTTTCATAACCATAGTTGCGGTTGCACCACACATAAAAGCTGCGTTGAATTGTACGCTTCCCAATGCATCGCCTACTTTTCTTCTACTCATTTGCCTATTTATGGCGACAGACCTTTGCTGTGTTTAGCTCAAGTTAGCCCTACGCCCGGGGTTACATATAACTTGTACGAAAGCATGAATCACGCATTAGTTATATGCAGAATATGCAGCATTGATAGAATGATATTAATGAACCGAACCGCGAGCCGCCCAGACTAACGCATACCGAATGTCCTCTGTATTTTCGCAGTCATAAGCGCCACCAATCAGCGTTATTAAAATTTGTGTTTTTTACCTTTACGGTGCTTCTTACCGCACCGTAGAAACGTCTCAAATATCAATAAACTGCGTTTAAGTCTTCTGAGGGTTTTTGCGCGATTAGTCCCCACTTTCTCTGTTTATTATCGCGTGTGCTTAGAAACCGATGTTAGGCCAAACCCGCCGCACCTAATAACTACCGGTAATCCTAAGCCATCTTGCACCATATTAGCTACACCTTATTTATAAGTGAGAACGTCAATCCGCAGACCTTTTTCTTTTTCTTTAACGCTGTATTTGCTAGCAAAATCTGCGCTATTTTTAGAATGTGTAAAGAACAGCACTATAGGCAGTCAATAAACAACTTGCATCGGACTGCAAAATTTTCGCTTACTTTCCTTTCAGCTTCTCAAGCGCTTAACCTTTACCAAGTCTAGAGCTTAACGTTTCGGTTATATTCGATAATTAAGACACAATACTGGTTTTTCAATTTTCTCTGTTACCTCAGCGTTGTAGTGCTCAGGGTTCCTTGCTGCTAGGAAACAGTGGAAACATTTTTACTCAACACATTTTGTCAGTAGTTTACGCAGCTCTAGCAAGTCTAACTTTGTAAAATAGTCAATCCTTTTACTTACTGTGGTGCAAGATTGCTTTTGACCTCCACATACTCCTTTTGCTTTCATCACTACCTTTCTGTTTCATGAGCGTGCCATGAATCTGGACGTCTGAATGCGCCGCATTACTCCATTACAAGTCGAAGCAATTACACCAAGCATTTGGCTCGAAGGCTGTGACGTGCTTTATACAGAAATATATAATAACGCACCTGTGTTCCGGATTCTAAGGAATAACACACATTCGCAATGGACTCAACTGATGAAGTGAGCACGACTATTGACGGAATATCCGACGATCCTATACCGTAAACTACCAAACAGCGCTAACCCACCCGAAGGCAGTTAGGGTGTTAATCCTAATGTTTGGTTGATTCATGAAACAGCACGTAACTGTTGCAAAATGATGTGGTCCTTTGCGAGCACAACTTCTAGGAGATATCCAGAAATATATGTTATAATAATTAAATAGTAATTTTTATAATTCTCTTCCCTCATGAGCGCTTTAAGACTGTAATATCTTAGATGCCTGATTTACGGCGGATCCATCACTAATTTTGTTGTAAGTGACCTGGCTTGTGGCTCTTGTTTACTTCCGTTCCAAGCTCTAGCATTCTGTACATACGCCTACTTGCATGAGTAATCGTTTAATCCAGTCTCACATAGACCCGTAAATCTGCTTGCTGCCTTGGCCTAGATGTGTAAGACCTGCACGGTGACTATTGAGAGCGAAAGGCGTCAGCTTCTGCGGAAGTACAGCACTCAACAGGTATTTCTTGAAAATAAAGCTTATGCTTTATGTCCATAATCTCTGTATGCGCCCTACTTGCTTATTTCATCTGGATAACTTCTTACATGCCAGCTGCCTTCCTTTTGCATCTCCAGAAGTGTCTTTGCTGTTTACTTACCTCTATTAAACCGCCGAGGGTTAAAAGCCCAGTTTACGGCAGGCGCATTCGTGGGCTTTTCTTCTACCTTTAACTTGGCTTTCTACACCTCCTCGCGCCTCCAAACCCTAACCTACGGTACATTTGCATAACATCCTGGGCATTCTTTTTCTGACCTTACTCCATTCTAACCTCTGAATCTCTGTTTGGCACCTGGGACTAGCCTAGTCTAGCCTGTCTTTCTTACGGTCTGACTGTTTTCAACTTATTTTGCTGTAAACACATTCGTTCCGGAATCTTAAATGCATCTAACCTCAACCTTACTTCCGTACACGCACTTTCTGAAAATTATTAGCTTTTACCTGCATCTCTACTTGCCTCCTCTATTATACTCTCCGCTTTGGCTGGGACAAAAGTACCATTAGTTCTGCCTATATAGGTCTCGGCTGAGCTGCCTCGCCTGCTTTCTGACAGCCGCCAGGCGACTGACATACACTGGTTCGCTTTTGTGCCTCCACCGATCTTTCTATTTTCTTTCGCTTAGATTATTGCAACGCTTCACTTTTTCCCAAAATCCAAATCCACCCGGAATTGCTTATTAGATTGACATTTATTTAAACTTCACATCTCCATGATTGCTTTTTATCGGCTTATTGCCATTATTACGCATTGCTTTACAGCTTTTGCTGTTTCTTTACCACTCTTAGCCTAGTGTGGCTTATAAGCCTGGTTTACAATAAACTCGCTCGCGGTTTTCCTAACCACTGATCTGAGCACAATTGTTTCAAGCTGTATCATCATGAGCCTATGCTAACGTGCCTGAGTAACCTGTTCTTGATGGTGCCTAGCCCTTACCTATGAATCTATGCATGTCGCCCTAGATTATCTTAGTGTGAACTGCTTCTACTACCTTCAGACTGCCCTAATACTAATGGGCTCTAGCGCTGCGTTACCGACAGCGAGATGCCAACTCTCATTTGCCTTCCCTTGTCTGGCGCTCCTCCTCAGTATGTAGCTGCTGAATTTGGGTAAAAAAGCACTGAATAAATCATATTTTGCTCAGCGACTCTACAGTGGAAACTTGCCGGTATTACATGTTGCCTTGATATTCAGCCCAAACAACTTGTACCTCATACGCATAACTCCAGGGTAACAATTGCATCTACATCAACTCTGTTTTTGGGCTCGCCTAAGTAATTTTTTGTTTTCACAAGCGGTTGTCACCGCTTTCGCTTTGCCCTCAATAAGCCTCATATACCTGCTCCTAGTTATTAAGCTATCTTTACCCCCTTAGCTTTCTTAGATGGTCGCAAAACACATAATACAGAATATTAGCCTTGCTCTTCATTTACCTTTTTTAGCAAGTTGTGACCCATGACGTTTCCATTCACCTTGCACTAGGTCACAGGTTTCCTTGGTAGTCTATGCTGCTCCCCTTCTCTCTTCTCTTCCCAAATGCCTGAATATATCAACAAGAACCTACCAAGTTACCAACCTGACATGTACTTAAGCGAGGTAATAAACACAAAATACAATCGTATACTCTCCCAGATATCCAATACACTCAGACCTGCCTGATCTAGTAACACAGACCAACTATATCTGGATGCCCATGTGCAGTGAACTGGAACATCCTTGGACAGCCTACGAAAATCCGTCAAAACAACTTAGTAACACAAAATGCCTGAAACGATCCCCAACTACATAACGTGTGGTTCCGTCTGTTAAGCGTCTAACCACGTGCTTATGGCTTTGCAACTAGTTCAGGCTGCTCAATCCACTAAGGGAATTTGACTTCCCCCTGGCACCAGCTGTCTGGTACAAGTCTACCCTGTTTCAGCAAACATTTGCCGACAGTGCGTCAGGAACTGACGGGTCTTCCCCTTGTAAACATTCTCCCTATAAACAGAAACTAATGCCTGCTTAACGGCATTGCGACTTGGCGACTGTGACGCGCCTCCAAATAAAGTCACGGCCCTATGGTTACCCAGCCAACCCAGCCCTCACCACTGTCGTCCGTTCTCCTTTCGCGCAATATCCATGTGACCAACCGCACTTGTAGCGGAATCTATTCTTACTCGTACATCAGCTACACACATGCACACCTACATGTAGTATTAACGCGCAGCTCCAACGTTCATGGTAAAATTGCACAATTTTATACCTTCCGTTATGTTACTTTTTACCTTTCCAATATTTAGGTCTACATAGCGTGTCATGCATTGGCCAAGCATAAAGAAGTTATTTGTCTATTTCTTTGTATATTTAAAAAGTGGATATATAGTGTCCTGTGAATAGACTGTCTTCCGTTACACGTCGTCATAAAAAGGATACATCGTGTTGGCTATTAAAGGGAAGCTGGCCAATGGCGGCCACAAATACTTGCTAGACCTATCTTGTTATACTTTAAAGATCCTGTCCGCCGTGATCTCCTACAAAACAGACTAAATTAGTAAGCGGTCGTTCCAGTGGCGGGTATCAATTTGCACCATACACGCTTATATTAAAGCTTAAATGTCCACTAACCAGCCTAACTAGTGTTACCGTTGCTTAATTAGTAAATCTAAGACTGCTAATTAGGATCATGACTAGCATGTGACTGTTGAAAATGTGGTGCTATCAAGGGATTTATATCCGCAGTTGACGGAGGAAATGTGGAGTTACAACTGGACGTAGTATCTGCCTCAGATAATGCAGGCAGCCCGGGGTGTCAGGCTGCTGATCATGCCTAGTTTGGTGTGTCTCGATAAATTAAATAATGGACTACTTATTTATTTATTCTCAACATAGTTGGCGTTTCTTTATTAGGGAGTGGTTTGCACTCTAGCCTCCCAGCGTACTAGTACAATTAGTAGCATGCCAAACCGTCTTACAAAGAGGTGCAAGGTAATTAACTTGGTGGGAGAAAGAGTACATAAATAAATAAATTGATTTTACACAACCAATACCTAAAAAGCCAGATATAGATCATACTTTAAAAGGACGTAGGTTGAAATCCAACAACCCAACTTGTCCTGCGGGTGTCTACCGTTAACAGTCAATACATCTGAGAAACCGGTTATTGGAGTAATTATCAACTTAGTACCTGCGTCAACAAGCAGGTTTTGTTCTCGAGTACTTTGCCCGATGGGAACTGCAAAACAACTACGGTGGACATAAAGCATGCAGAGGGACTAATAGTGTGGTACACCGACGACTGTTTCATAAGTAATAAATGGGAGTAACTGCCAGTAATTTGCAAATTTACGGACGTGATTGCGATTACAACACCTTGGATGACTTGGATCGGTAGAGTCGGTGGATTAATGCCTGGCAATTCAGGGTACAGAGTAGTTAGACCAGGCAGCAGACAGGTGGTGACGTACAACAACAACAATATGAAAGCTGAAAAACCTCCGTTCCTTTTGAGGACCACTGGATATTATAAGTATTTCCCTTGCTTTCAGAGGGGAGGAGACCGGTTAGAGAAGGTAACCTGTGTGTACGGCAGCCCTTCCTTGACATAAGCTAAGGATGAAGAACTGCTTATTCTGCAGTTTAGGCAATCGCCGCTGTACCAGTTTTGTGCTGACTGCAGGTTAAAGCCTCCATCTATCAGGTTGGCAGATTGGAAACACCAGGGAACGCCGGGAAAGAATTTTCAATAAAAGGTCCTTCTCACACGGCACGGATAACGTTCCGAAAAAAAAGCAGCTTCTCGGTGCGCTCATCCAAGGCTAAATATGGTGCTATAACCCACATATGGCCACTTGTAAACGTTTAAACTAAGGCTCCCATAGGTAAGAGCGAACATATTGTTACTACATTCTCCTTAAATAACACAGTACTCCCAGAGAAACACCGGAATGTGAGAAACCATTGCCGCAACAACCTAAATGAGTTACCGGCTGGAGAAACACAGCTCAACTGGATTCCAGAATTAAATCAGACCACAGTTAAACAAAACTGGAGCTAAGTCAGGTGTGGGCTGCTTCAGCTACTAGACGAGTTCACCCCGCTGCGCCCCCGAAGACACACCAATAAACCTAAAGTTTGGCAGCGTAGAGTCGAACATGCGGTAAAGAACTGCAACGTATTTTGGAAGGTTTCCAGAATCAGGAGAATTCACCCGTTAGCTGAAGTACAAGGAATGTCGCAATGCAGCAATAAAGCTGCAGCGACAGGCGAAGTATCGCTGTGAGGCCAGACTGGTCCAAAATGTGAAAGCAACACCGATGCTCTCCGTCAGCAACCAAGGCTTACTACTACGACTTTCTCTCTATGAGCCGACATTCTAGTCTGGTCTGAATAATCTACCTTCCGACTTCTGTGACCCTAATGATCAGGGTAAGCAAACCCGACGGTCTGTTTACACTACCTAGGGAATATCGTTGGCATTTCCACTCCCCATCAATAGAACCTTTTCCTTTTCTCATTCAGTTTGCATTTTTTACAGTTGGACAGCTAACTCTTCAGGCCTGACACTACGCTGGCGTCGGCTGAACGGTCTCCTGCTTTCTGACTAATTCTAGACATTCCAAACGTTAAAAATCTATGCTTCGCGGTCCCAGTACTTTGTCCCCTTATCCTGAGACTTTTCCTTGGCACGCAACTGCCTTTCATATAGCCACTTTCGCCCAAAATTGCTTCTTTTCTAATGACACACACGAAAGAAATAGGTCGGCTGTGACATTAGAGTACCAGATAACATTGCCATCTGGATGAACACCGCCGGCACTATCTTCGGAACTTAATAATGGAGAGAAATAAATCGAAATTCATCAAAGAGCTGCACTATAGTGTGCATCTACACACGAGGCATAACAATAACTCAAGTGTGAGCAAGCTTAACCACCAGAAGTAGAGCTGTTAAAGCCCAACCAATGTAGACCAAAACGGATTTCACGCCCAAATGCAATTAGCTAAATTTTATAAATAAATAAATAAATAAATAAATTGTGTATTCTCGACTAAGCGAGGCACGCCTGCGCAGGCATGATCATGTTAAGAGTACAAAATGTGATCAATTAATGTACAATGGAACAATGGGATTGTTGCATATGTTTATGTATGAACGTATGTAAGTTCACATGTAGGCGTGTTTAGATTTGTTTATGAGATTGGTAAATGTTTCCTGTCGTTTTGCTTGAATGTGTTTGAAGGTGTCGCCAGTGCTAAATGGATGCTTGATATCTGTGGACTTGAAGCGATTGTCCGGATAAGCAATGGGTGACTTTAGTTAGTGGCGAGTCACAACCGCCACGTCACAGTGTTGTTAAACGGACTTTTGTGGCTTTTTATAGGGAGAACGCTTGCCAGGCGAAAACCCACCACGTCCTGGAACACTGCCGCCGAACTATTTGCTGGAAGGGGGTAAACCCGAACCACCCAGCTGGCACCACGAGGAGGTTGTTCGGCCAGCCAGCCTTGTTCGGCCAGCCAGCCCATGCTTATTTCTTCATTATTGGTGGCAGGCTCCTATAGCTCACTGACGTTAGAGACAGAGCCCTCATGAATATAGAAAATCGGCTCTAAGGATAAATCTTGTGATGTTTAGCTAAGTAATGTGTGTATTTTGCAGGCCCAAATCTGTCAACGGATCTGAAATATCCCCTGGTTACTCAGGTAGACCTGGCTCATGCGGCCTTGTTGTAAGCTTTAGAAAAGCTTAGAGGCTTAAAAATATGCTAAACTCTATTTACGGTTGTTTATGTGGCTCAGTATCCCCTTGAAAACCGTATGCTGTGGCCTTCTAACCGTGAGTTAATTACAGGCTCCCCTGAATTCCCATGTAGATATAATATTCCTTGCTGGATTTCTAGTGTTTTCGCGCAAATCATCCCTTATTTGCATATATTTATCATGTATGCCCTGCAAAGTTTACTTTTCGGCCACCTGCGCAGTCCGTAGTTGTCGCAGGTTATTACGGGCTAATTAGAGCATTTCTGGATAGCTATGCCCATCTAGATCATACGCCGCTTCCCTACTTTTTATGTTTTCTTTTCTTTTTTCTGCTATCTGCTTGCAAAGCAGAAAGCCATTTTTAGCGAAAAATAAAAATGCCCTTATTCGTAGACCATCATTTAATTGCGAATAACTCGCAAATACTGCACGTATTGTGTTGCTTTTACGTTCAACGTATTCAGGGGCTAAAGCTGGTCCAGACCAGTGTAATTTTGTGCTACTTTAAGCGGTATTGTAACTGTAGAAAGATTTTTTCTTTTATCTGCGAATAACAGGTTGAAACTCCGCGCCGGAGAGCAATATCAGCGTAAGAAAAGTAGGGCTCTATTTTTTTGCTAATTGATATTTTTCTACTGAAGCGCGCAGATTTATTTTCTCTCTTAACAAATTGTTTCTATTCTTGTCTGCATTTATCGAAATTTTTTTAACTTTTCGTATGCCTTATAATCCCTTCACTCATTTCTTCCATGTGCGCAACAACAATTGGGGCAACTGAGTGGCCAATTAATGTGCGATCAATTTAAAGTGCACTTTCGGCGATTGGATTCTGTTCCAAGGAGAAAAGGCACAACTACACCTCCGCGAAGTTTTCACAATAAAAGAACAAGGAGCTCAATATCGCCCGAAGGAACCAGAAAACGTCAAGGTGGGCGCCTGAGACCCAGTAGCTGTATACCAAACAGTGCCAATGCATTTGTAATTGCTAACGATGAACATATATTTATATTTTACCTACTTCCATGCAAGAGCATCGGATTAATGTAAGCCTTCATCTGAACCCTTTAGGGTGCAGCCTCTAGCAGGTCTAGAAATATACCTATTTATTTATTTATTTATTACTTTATTCCCACCTTAGGTTGGGGGCCTAGCTTTATCTTGCTGACTTAGCTGGTTTTGTCTGAAAGTTCTGCTGTTTTCTGACCCTCTCCGGACTGCTGACTCTAAATGATCTAGGCTCTGCCGACGGAAGACTGTTACTCTTGCCGCAAAAGCATTGCTGGATATGATTAAACCCTTATTATCAATGTCCCCTTTTCTGCCTTAACATGTCCATTTCTGTTAATGCTCTCCATCGGCATTCAGACGTCAATAATGCGACTTTACCCTTTGAGCTGACATTCTAGTCATGTCACTATGACGCACCTTCCGACTACTGTGGTCATAATGATCAGGAAGCGGCAGACTAAACGATCTGTGCACACCACTTGGAGCATATCGTTCGCTTTTTCTCTTCTCATCAATAAAGCCGTTTTTGCTACTCGGTGTCTGAATTCTTTGGTTCCGTCTGCAAGGACCAGCTGCTTTTCGACCCTCTCTCGGACCCTCTGTGATATAAATGATCTAGTCTCTGCAAACGCAATCTCGGTCCCACCCGCTCCCATAGCATTGCTGCTCATGTTTCATCCTTAATATATCACTTTTAAGCATAAACACTTCCATTACGGTTGACGCTTGGTTAGCATTCTGCTGGACGTTTTAAAAAAGGCTTTTTCTCTATGAGCCGTTTCGGCTCATAGAGAAAAAGCCTTTTTTAAACGTCTGAATGCTAACCAAGCGTCAACCGAATGGAAGTGTTATGCTTAAAGGGGATATATTAAGGATGAAACATGAGCAGCAGTGCTATGGAGGCGGGTGGGACAGAGCTTTGCGTTTGCAGAGACTAGATCATTTATATCACAGAGGTCCGAGAGAGGTCGAAAAGCAGCGGTCCTTGCAGACGGAACCAAAGAATTCAGACACCGAGTAGGAAAAACGGCTTTATTGATGAGAAGAGAAAAAGCGAACGATATGCTCCAAGTGGTGTGCACAGATCGTTTAGTCTGCCGCTTCCTGATCATTATGACCACAGTAGTCGGAAGGTGCGTCATAGTGACAAGACTAGAATGTCAGCTCAAAGGGTAAAGTCGCATTATTGACGTCTGAATGCCGATGGAGAGCATTAACAGAAATGGACATGTTAAGGCAGAAAAGGGACATGATAATAAGGTTGAATCATAACCAGCAATGCTTTTGCGGCAAGAGTAACAGTCTTCCGTCGGCAGAGCCTAGATCATTTAGATGTCAGCAGTCCGGGAGAGGTCAGAAAACAGCAGAACGTTCAGACAAAACCAGCTAAGTCAGCAAGATAAAGCTAGGCCCCCAACCTAAGGTGGGAATAAAGTAATAAATAAATAAATAAATAGGTATATTTCTAGACCTGCTAGAGGCTGCACCCTAAAGGGTTCAGATGAAGGCTTACATTAATCCGATGCTCTTGCATGGAAGTAGGTAAAATATAAATATATGTTCATCGTTAGCAATTACAAATGCATTGGCACTGTTTGGTATACAGCTACTGGGTCTCAGGCGCCCAACTTGACGTTTTCTGGTTCCTTCGGGCGATATTGAGCTCCTTGTTCTTTTATTGTGAAAACTTCGCGGAGGTGTAGTTGTGCCTTTTCTCCTTGGAACAGAATCCAATTCGCCGAAAGTGCACTTTAAATTGATCGCACATTAATTGGCCACTCAGTTGCCCCAATTGTTGTTGCGCACATGGAAGAAATGAGTGAAGGGATTATAAGGCATACGAAAAGTTAAAAAATTTCGATAACTGCAGACAGGATTAGAAACACTTTGATAAGAGAGAAAATAAATCTGCGCGCTTCAGTAGAAAAATATCAATTAGCAAAAAAATAGAGCCCTACTTTTCTTACGCTGATATTGCTCTCTGGCGCGGAATTTCAACCTGTCATTCGCAGATAAAAGAAAAAGCCTTTCTAAAGTTAGAACACCGCTTAAAGTAGCACAAAATTACACTGGTCTGAACCAGCTTTAGCCCCTGAATACGTTGAACGTAAAAGCAACACAACACGTGCAGTATTTTGCGAGTTATTCGCAATTAAATGATGGTCTAAAAATAAGGTCATTTTTATTTTTCTCTAAAAATGGCTTTCTGCTTTGCAAGCAGATAGCAGAAAAAAGAGAAGAAAATATAAAATGTAGGGAAGCGGCGTATGATCTAGATGGGCATAGCTATCCAGAAATGCTCTAATTAGCCCGTAATATTCTGCGACAACTACGGGCTGCGCGGGTGGCCGAAACGTAAACTTTGCAGGCATACATGATAAATATATGCAAATAAGGGATGCCTTTGCGAGAAAACACTAGAAATCCAGCAAGGAATATTATATCTACATGGGAATTCAGGGGTGCCTGTAATTAACTCACAGTTAGAAGGCCACAGCATACGGTTTTCAAGGGATACTGAGCCACATAAACAACCGGTAAAATAGAGTTTAGCATATTTTAAGCCTCTAAGCTTTTCTAAAGCTTACAACAAGGCCGCATGAGCCAGGTCTACCTGAATAACCCAGGGGATCTTTCAGATCCGTTGACAGATTTCGGCCTGCAAAATACACACATTACTTAGCTAAACATCACAAGATTTATCCCTTAGAGCCGATTTTCTATATTCATGAGGCTCTGTCTCTAACATCAGTGAGCTACAGGAGCCTGTCACCAATAATAAAGAAATAAGCATGGGCTGGCTGGCCGAACAAGGCTGGCTGGCCGAACAACCTCCTCGTGGTGCCAGCTGGGTGGTTCGGATTTACCCCCTTTTAGCAAATAGTTCGGCGGCAGTGTTCCAGGACGTGGTGGGTTTTCGCCTGGCAAGCGTTCTCCCTATAAAAAGCCACAAAAGTCCGTTTAACGACACGGTGACATGGCGGTTGTGACTCGCCACTAACTAAAGTCACCCATTGCTTATCCGGACAATCGCTTCAAGTCCACAGATATCAAGCATCCATTTAGCACTGGCGACACCTTCAAACACATTCAAGCAAAACGACAGGAAACATTTACCAATCTCATAAACAAATCTAAACACGCCTACATGTGAACTTACATACGTTCATACATAAACATATGCAACAATCCCATTGTTCCATTGTACATTAATTGATCACATTTTGTACTCCTAACATGATCATGCCTGCGCAGGCGTGCCTCGCTTAGTCGAGAATACACAATTTATTTATTTATTTATTTATTTATAAAATTTAGCTAATTGCATTTGTGCGTGAAATCCGTTTTGGTCTACATTGGTTGGGCTTTAACAGCTCTACTTCTGGTGGTTGAGCTTGCTCACACTTGAGTTATTGTTGGGCCTCGTGTGTAGATGCACACTATAGTGCAGCTCTTTGATGAATTTCGATTTATTTATCTCCATTCTTAAGTTCCGAAGATAGTGCCGACGGTGTTCATCCAGATGGCAATGTTAACTGGTACTCTAATGTCACACCGACTATTTCTTTCGTGTGTGTCATTAGAAAAGCAGCAGTTTTGGGCGAAAGTGGCTATATGAAAGGCAGTTGCGTGCCAAGGAAAAGTCTCGGGATAAGGGGACAAAGTACTGGGACCGCGAAGCATAGTCTATTAAGGTTTGGAATGTCTAGAATTAGTCAGAAAGCAGGGGACCTTTCAGCCGACGCCAGCGTAGTGTCAGGCCTGAAGAGTTAGCTGTTCAACTGTAAAAAAATGCAAACTGAATGAGAAAAGGAAAAGGTTCTATTGATGGGGAGTGGAAAGGCCAACGATATTCCCTAGGTAGTGTAAACAGACCGTCGGGTTTGCTTGCCCCTGATCATTAGGGTCACAGAAGTCGGAAGGTAGATTATTCAGACCAGACTAGAATGTCGGCTCATAGAGAGAAAGTCGTATTAGTAAGCCTTGGTTGCTGACAGAGAGCATCGGTGTTGCTTTCACATTTTGGACCAGTCTAGCCTCACAGCGATACTTCGCCTGTCGCTGCAGCTTTATTGCTGCATTGCGACATTCCTTGTACTTCAACTCACGGGTGAATTATCCTGATTCTGGAAACCTTCCAAAATACGTTGCAGTTCTTTACCGCATGTTCGACTCTACGCTGCCAAACTTTAGGTTTATTGGTGTGTTTTCGGGGGCGCAACGGGGTGAACTCGTCTAGTAGCTGAAGCAGCCCACACCTGGCTTAGATCCAGTTTTGATTAACTGTGGTCTGATTTAATTCTGGAATCCAGTGGAGCTGTGTTTCTCCAGCCCTTAAATCATTTAGGTCGTTGCGGCAATGGTTTCTCACATTCCAGTGTTTCTCTGGGAATACTGTGTTATTTAAGGAGAATGTAGTAACAATATGTTCGCACTTACCTATGGGAGCCTTAGTTTAAACGTTTAACAAGTGGCCATATTTGGTTAGCACAATATTTAGCCTTGGATGAGCGCAACCGAGAAGCTGCTTTTTCGGAAAGTTACCGTACTGTGAGAAGACCTTTTGAAAATTCTTTTTCCGGCGTTCCCGTGGTGTTTCCAATCTGCGATTGAGAGGCTTTAACCTGCAGTGAGCACAAAACTGGTACAGCGGCTATTGCCTAAACTGCAGAATAAGCAGTTCTTCATCCTGTGCTTATGTCAAGGAAGGGCTGCCGTACACACAGGTTACCTTCTCTAACCGGTCTCCTCCCCTCTGAAAGCAAGGGAAAACTTAAATATCCATTGTCCTCAAAAGGAACGGAGGTTTTTAGCTTTCATATTGTTGTTAAACAGGAGAAGTACGTCACCACCTGTCTGCTGTCTGGTCTAACTACTCTGTACCCTGAATTGCCAGGCATTAATCCACCGACTCTACCGATCCAAGTCATCCAACATTTTGTAATCGCAATCACGTCCGTAAATTTGCAAATTACTGGCAGTTACTCCCATTTATTACTTATGAAACAGTCGTCGGTGTACCACACTATTAGTCCCTCTGCATGCTTTATGTCCACCGTAGTTGTTTTGCAGTTCCCATCGGGCAAAGTACTCGAGAACATAACCTGTTTGTTGACGCAGTTACTAAGTTGATAATTACTCCAATAACCGGTTTCTCAGATGTACTGACGGTTAACGGTAGACACCCGCAGGACAAGTTCGGTTGTTGGTTTTCAACCTACGTCCTATTAAAGTATGATCTATATCTGGCTTTTTAGGTAATGGTTGTGTAAAATCAATTTATTTATTTATTTACTCTTTCTCCCACCAAGTTAATTATCCTTGCACCTCTTTGTAAGACGGTTTGGTTTGCTACTAATTGTACTAGTACGCTGGGAGGCTTGAGTGCAAACCACTCCCTAATAAAGAAACGCCAACTCTGTTGAGAATAAATAAATAAGTAGTCGATTATCGAATTTATCGAGACACATCAAACTAGGCATGATCAGCAACCTGACACCCCGGGCTGCCTGCATTATGCTGAGGCAGATATTACGTCCAGTTGTAACTCCACTTTTCCTCCGTCAACTGCGGATATAAATCCCTTGATAGCACCACAAGTTCAACAGTCACATGCTAGTCATGATCCTAATTAGCAGTCTTAGATTTACTAATTTAGCAACGGTAACACTAGTTAGGCTGGTTAATGGACGTTTAAGCTTTAATATAAGCGTGTATGGTGCAAATTGATACCCGTCACTAGAACGACCGCTTACTAATTTAGTCTGTTTTGTAGGAGATCACGGCGGACAGGATCTTTAAGTATAACAAGATAGGTCTAGCAAGTATTTGTGGCCGCCATTGGCCAGCTTCCCTTTAATAGCCAACACGATGTATCCTTTTTTTGACGACGTGTAACTGAAGACAGTCTATTCACAGGACCCTATATATCCACTTTTTAAATATACAAAGAAATAGACAAATAACTTCTTTATGCTTGGCCAATGCATGACACGCTATGTAGACCTAAACATTGGAAATGTAAAAAGTAACATAACGGAAGGTATAAAATTGTGCAATTTTACCATGAACGTTGGAGCTGCGCGTTAATACCTACATGTAGGTGTGCATGTGTGTAGCTGTTGTACGAGTAAGAATAGATTCCGCTACAAGTGCGGTTGGTCACATGGATATTGCGCGAAAGGAGAACGGACGACAGTGGTGAGGGCTGGGTTGGCTGGGTAACCATAGGGCCGTGACTTTATTTGGAGGCGCGGCACAGTCGCCAAGTCGCAATGCCGTTAAGAAGGCATTAATTTCTGTTTATAGGGAGAATGTTTACAAGGGGAAGACCCGTCACGTCCTGACGCACTGTCCGCAAATGTTTGCTGAAACAGGGTAGACTTGTACCAGACAGCTGGTGCCACGGGGAAGTCAAATTTCCTTAGGGGATTGAGCAGCCCGAACTAGTTGCAAAGCCATAAGCACGTGGTTAGACGCTTAATAGACAGAACCACAAGTTATGTAGTTAGGGATCGTTTCAGGCATTTTGTGTTACTAAGTTGCTTTGACGGATTTTCGTAGGCTGTCCAAGGATGTTACAGTTCACTGCACATGGGCATCCAGGTATAGTTGGTCTGTGTTACTAGATCAGGCAGGTCTGAGTGTATTGGATATCTGGGAGAGTATACGATTGTATTTTGTGTTTATTTCGTCGCTTAAGTACATGTCAGGTTGGTAACTTTGTAGGTTTTTGTTGATATATTCAGGAATTTGGGAAGAGAAGAGAGAAGGTGAGCAGCATAGACTACCAAGGAAACCTGTGACCTAGTGCAAGGTGAATGGAAACGTCATGGGTCACAACTTGCTAAAAAAGGTAAATGAAGAGCAAGGCTAATATTCTGTATTATGTGTTTTGCGACCATCTAAGAAAGCTAAGGGGGTAAAGATAGCTTAATAACTAGGAGCAGGTATATGAGGCTTATTGAGGGCAAAGCGAAAGCGGTGACAAGCGCTTGTGAAAACAAAAAATTAGTTAGGCAAGCCCAAAAACAGAATTGATGTAGATGCAATTGTTGCCCTGGAGTTATGCGTATGAGGTACAAGTTGTTTGGGCTGAATATCAAGGCAACATGTAATACCGGCAAGTTTCCACTGTAGAGTCAATGAGCAAAATATGATTTATTCAGTGCTTTTTTACCCAAATTCAGCAGCAACATACTGAGGAGGAGCACCAGACAAGGGAAGGCAAATGAGAGTTGGCATCTGGCTGTCGGTAATGCAGCGCTAGAGCCCATTAGTATCAGGGCAGTCTGAAGGTAGTAGAAGCAGGTCACACTAAGATAATCTAGGGCGACATGCATAGATTCATAAGTAAGGGCTAGGCGCCATCAAGAACAGGTTACTCAGGCACGTTAGCATAGGCTCATGATGATACGGCTTGAAACGCTTGTGCGCAAGATATTTAGCCAGATCAGTGGTTAGGAAAACCGCGCGCGAGTTTATTGTAAACCAGGCTTTTAAGCCACACTAGGCTAAGAGAGGTAAGGAAACAGCAAAAGCTGTAAAGCAATGCGTAATAATGGCAATAAGCCGATAAAAAGCAATCATGGAGATGTGAGGGTTAAATAAATGTCAACCTAATAAGCAATGCCGGGTGGATTTGGATTTTGGGAAAAAGTGAAGCGTTGCAATAATCTAAGCGAAAGAAAATAGAAAGATCGGTGGAGGCGCAAAAGTGAACCAGTGTATGTCAGTCGCCTGGCGGCTGTCAGAAAGCAGGCGAGGCAGCTCAGCCGAGACCTATATAGGCAGAATTAATGGTACTTTTGTCCCAGCCAAAGCGGAGAGTATAATAGAGGAGGCAAGTAGAGATGCAGGTAAAAGCTAATAATTTTCAGAAAGCGGCGTACGGAAGTAAGGTTGAGGTTAGATGCATTTAAGATTCCGGAACGAATGTATTTACAGCAAAATAAGCTGAAAACAGTCAGACCGTAAGAAAGACAGGCTAGACTAGGCTAGTCCCAGGTGCCAAACAGAGATTCAGAGGTTAGAATGGAGTAAGATCAGAAAAAGAATGCCCAGGATGTTATGCAAATGTACCTTAGGTTAGGGTTTGGAGGCGCGAGGAGGTGTAGAAAGCCAAGTTAAAGGTAGAAGAAAAGCCCACGAATGCGCCTGCCGTAAACTGGGCTTTTAACCCTCGGCGGTCTAATAGAGGTAAGTAAACAGCAAAGACACTTCTGGAGATGCAAAAGGAAGGCAGCTGGCATGTAACAAGTTATCCAGATGAAATAAGCAAGTAGGGCGCATACAGAGATTATGGACATAAAGCAAGAGCTGTATTTTCAAGAACTACCTGTTGAGTGCTGTACTTCCGCAGAAGCTGACGCCTTTCGCTCTCAATAGTCACCGTGCAGGTCTTACACATCTAGGCCAATGCAGCAAGCAGATTTACGGGTCTATGTGAGACTGGATTAAACGATTACTCATGCAAGTAGGCGTATGTACAGAATGCTAGAGCTTGGAACGGAAGTAAACAAGAGCCACAAGCCAGGTCACTTACAACAAAATTAGTGATGGATCCGCCGTAAATCAGGCATTTAAGATATTACAGTCTTAAAGCGCTCATGAGGGAAGAGAATTATAAAAATTACTATTTAATTATTATAACATATATTTCTGGATATCTCCTAGAAGTTGTGCTCGCAAAGGATCACATCATTTTGCAACAGTTACGTGCTGTTTCATGAATCAACCAAACATTAGGATTAACACCCTAACTGCCTTCGGGTGGGTTAGCGCTGTTTGGTAGTTTACGGTATAGGATCGTCGGATATTCCGTCAATAGTCGTGCTCACTTCATCAGTTGAGTCCATTGAGAATGTGTGTTATTCCTTAGAATCCGGAACACAGGTGCGTTATTATATATTTCTATATAAAGCACGTCACAGCCTTCGAGCCAAATGCTTGGTGTAATTGCTTTGACTTGTAATGGAGTAATGTGGCGCATTCAGACGTCCAGATTCATGGCACGCTCATGAAACAGAAAGGTAGTGATGAAAGCAAAAGGAGTAAGTGGAGGTCAAAAGCAATGTTGCACCACAGTAAGTAAAAGGATTGACTATTTTACAAAGTTAGACTTGCTAGAGCTGCGCAAACTACTGACAAAATGTGATGAGTAAAAATGTTTCCACTGTTTCCTAGCAGCAAGGAACCCTGAGCACTACAAGGCTGAGGTAACAGAGAAAATTGAAAAACCAGTATTGTGTCTTAATTATCGAATATAACCGAAACGTTAAGCTCTAGACTTGGTAAAGGTTAAGCGCTTGGGAAGCTGAAAGGAAAGTAAGCGAAAATTTTGCAGTCCGATGCAAGTTGTTTATTGACTGCCTATAGTGCTGTTCTTTACACATTCTAAAAATAGCGCAGATTTTGCTAGCAAATACAGCGTTAAAGAAAAAGAAAAAGGTCTGCGGACTGACGTTCTCACTTATAAATAAGGTGTAGCTAATATGGTGCAAGATGGCTTATTATTACCGGTAGTTATTAGGTGCGGCGGGTTTGGCCAAACATCGGTTTCTAAGCACACGCGATAATAAACAGAGAAAGTGGGGACTAATCGTGCAAAAACCCTCAGAAGACTTAAACGCATTTTATTGATATTTGAGACGTTTCTACGGTGCGTTAAGAAGCACCGTAAGGGTAAAAAACACAAATTTTAATAACGCTGGTTGGTGGCGCTTATGACTTCGAAAATACAGAGGACATTCGGTATGCGTTAGTCTGGGCGGCTCGCGGTTCGGTCCATTAATATCAATCTATCAATGCTGCATATTCTGCATATAAATAATGCGTGATTTATGCTTTCGTACAAGTTATATGTAACCACGGGCGTAGGGCTAACTTGAGCTAAACACAGCAAAGGTTTGTCGCCATAAATAGGCAAATGAGTAGAAGAAAAGTAGGCGATTCATTGGGAAGCGTACAATTCAACGCAGCTTTTATGTGTGGTGCAACCGCAACTATGGTTATGAAAGCCATAGTTTCCGAAAGCAATGGATTATGGTGCCTATCGTGTTACAACAAAATATGTTGCACTTCTTTGACCATTTTGCAGCCCATCTCTCTTCTTAAATAAGTTTGAGGTACGTGTTCCCAATGTAGGTCAGACCGACGGTTTAGAATGTGGCTTTAATAATAGATCAGCTACCACAATAACGAGTTAGCTGACCGCAGCTATTTCATAACGTTAGCAAAGTTGTACGAATGACAGTATAAGCCAGGTGTCGTAACGTATACGCAAAAGGGATGGCTGTCCACTCACCATGCTCTCTGGCACATGGGGGCCGCGGAGCAAGGCAAACGATTACTCTGCATAGCTGGCCAAAATAAGGAATAGTAGTAGTTTAAACTTTCTGAATTTTCGTCTAGCAAGGTTGACTGGCCACCATGGCGCGTGGCCAACCTCATTGCTAGTCTAATGGAATGCCATATAGTGGATGATAAGGTGGCATAAACGGCTATAAGGAGGAATTTGACTCTTCATGCTCTTTTCCAACCAGTGTTTCTAATGTTGATTTGTGAAGGCTCAACGCAGATACATGCTGGCGCGTGTTGGCTAAGTGAGGATAAAACAGACTGCAAGCTGATTGCGTCTATAGATTAAACAAATAAATAAATAAATAGCTAAATTATATATTCTTCGGCGATGCTATGTGCATTCAAACTATGGGGTCTGAAAGTATCCGTGTCGCGGCCCCCAGCGGAATACATTCCTCCAAAGTATTCACTATAGATAATACCTAACGGTGGTTCAACAGACGATTGTCAGGGATGATGAATAGTATGTATGTGATATAGCTGTCGGATGCCGGTTGTAAACGCATATAGAAGTGCGTTTAGTCCGAAGCCTCTATGGCAAAATGGAAGCTCCGTTTAAAAAGTTGCTTTGGTTGGATCGGTGGATGATTCGATTAACAAAAGCCTCATGACTTCGACGTCATAAACGTTATCTAGGTCCTGTAGAACAATCCTATTTGTCAAATCTAAAAGTTGTTGGTGTCAAACATATTCCAAACCCTAGGCGTCGAACTAGTTTGGAAGAGTTAATGGAGCCAGTGAAGTAGCTTAGTGCAACTAA
>CALYDF020000295.1:0-21063 GCA_944474145.2 Dicrocoelium dendriticum
CAATCACATCCTCAGCCCTTAGTTCGCGTAACGCCTGTAAATACATTTTTGTAAGCGCACACCTTCTTTTTACTCGCACATGTTTAACCTCATAAGCAATATCTGTCAGCTTGTTTCTAAACCATATGAACTTATCAGCACAGGCTGGCTGTAGATGTTTCACGTGATCAAAGAAGTTTTCACACTGCGATTCAATAAGATCATTTAACCGTCGCGGAGGAACTCTGTAATGTATGCTGAATTCTAATGCTTCCAATTGTAAGTCATTAAGCCTCAATTCCGACATATTCACAACATACTTACCGGGGTCACGAGTAACTGCCACTTTCGCTTGGGTGTTCATAAGTGAGTTTTCCAGACGAGCCAACGCAATGCTTTTTGTGCGATCGACGGTGGTTTTACAAAACCAAGAGAATGCAACACGACAACCGAGGGACAAGTTTTCGATGACGGGCAATAGTCGTGTGTGTGTCTCGAGTAACTCCAAAAGTCTGGTTTGTGACCTCTCAACATGCGCGGATGCAACCAGTCTAAGATTAGCTGCAGAGGACATCAATTTATTTCTACGTAACATCTTCAAAATCGATCGAGAATAATGACGCTGATGGATACATTCGGAGAGGAAGGATATTTCCATATGTTTGCAGGCAATCTTACATCGCAGCTTGACAATTCGGCGATGTAGCTTGACTGTTTCAGCGGGAATTCTACTACTTAGAAATTTGAAACAGTTAGTTCCCTTTAGTAATTTGATTCAATTCGATTTATTTTATTTGCTATCGTCCTTTCAACTGATTGGCTGTTGTTTGATATCACTGATATGGCTACGTTTGATGTGCATTTTGACAAGGTGCCAACCTGTCTATTACCCACTACCTCGTTTATACTGGCTCTGGGAGACAGTTGGTCGTTGCCGGATGGGACGGAGTGCACGGTTCTTGTGGTCATGTTAGGCTGGAAGGGTGGTTCCATACAGCCAGTGTGGAGCGGACTACGGTCCAGCTACCTCCTTGTGTGCGATTGATTCGAAATACAGCGTGTTTGTATTTGCCTGTGAAGGAGTGTGGGCCGGCTCCGTTGATGAAACGTGGCCCTCATCCACATGCCTTTCGGTTTTATTCCTTTGCATTTACACTGCACATGGTGTGTGGGGATGGAACTGTGTGTGGTGCAGCGCAAGCCACCTATGATCCTTTTATAGGTGCAGGCGACCTGTGACTGGCCACAGTCACAGGCAAACCTGAAACGGCGTACCGCCAACCAAGTTAGCCACAACGCGCAACTCAGGGGTAACTGCTTAAAGCTGAAGAAACAATACAGCCGTCTAGAGTTTCGGCGGGATAACTTTTCCCTTCGTGTTTAAAAACACTTGAACGCACTCCCAGACTAAGTTGTATCCTCTCCTACCTTAGACGTTTCCAAAAACGATTGGATATTGCTCTTAGCTCCCAGCATTGGTTTACCTATACTCCTCTATTTTGTACTACGCAAAGCATGCTTTTCAACAGGATTTATGTATCAAATGGATCTAAGTGATCGACCATATTGTACTTTTCTAACTCCTTACATCAACGATCACTGCACCCCAGTGTCTTTCGGGACGTTTATGCTGGATACTTTCTTTAATTTTACACTGATATTAATTGTCAAATCATTCATGTCGGCAGACGTTCGGTAGATGAGCCAGATATAATTTGATTTCATAATTTTCACCTCAACCATCCTACAGGACTTGTCAAGCAATTACTTTTATCCCGTGATAAATAATTGTTAAGTGTTCATTGTTATAGTTCAGGTGCTTCCTGTACACAGACTGCAGACATAATGCAGGTCTGGCAAAAGCACGTTGACTGTCTATTGACAACCGTTCAGAGATGGACTGGTCTATTTTGAACTGCCTTAAGCAGTACGATATGAAGGCTAGTCTGGCAGACACACTGGAGAACTTGCTCAGCTGCGAAAAGACAATTGTGCCAGTGCCGACGGGATGCCGCCTGAATTATTGAATCACGGCGGACCCACTTTGGTGACTGCGCTGCACCACTTGCTGCAACACGTATAAATTGAGGAGGAAGTACCTCCTGAACTGAAGGATGTCCCCGTGCTACCACTGTACAAGGGCAAAGGTAGCAAGCAATTTTGCACGATTTATCGTGGCATCAACTTGCTGCGTTGTGTGGCAAGGTGCTTGCTCAAATCCTTTTAAACCGCTTCGTCCGTCAGATTTGGAACCTAAACTGGCGGAGGTGCAGTTTAGACTCTGTTCGGTTTGCAGCACTATAGACATTTTGTTTGCGGCTAGTCAGTTGCAGCAGAAGTGCAGAGAGCGACACCAGCCATTGTACTCGCAGCTTTTTGATTTCAGCAAGGCAGTTGATACGGTAAACAGCAAGGTATTTTGGCTGATGTTGGTTGCCCTCGTAAGTCTTGTTAATTTAATGGAATGTCTGCACAGTGGTATGCGCAAGAGAATGCAGCTGAGTGGAGTGACCGCGGATGAGTTGGCAATTTTCACTAGTGTGAAGCAATGCTGTCTCAGCTCGTGCCCTGTTTAATGTTTCATGCAACGATGTCTTGTGCTTTCTATACCGCTTGTGCTTACGGTGTTCATGTGGTGCACTGTATTGATGATTGTTTGCTGAACATCCGTCGTTTCTGTGCGAGAACTCTAGTCTGTAAGTCAACTATCCATAGGTTGCTGTTTGCTGAGGACTCTTCGCTGATTGCACAGAGCGCGTATGAGTTGCAGCACTTGACTAGTGCTCTGGCTTCGACAACGGCCAAATTCGATCTCAACATCAACACAAGCAAAACTGTCTGGCTCTTTCGGCCTTTAACGGAGATGCAATCTTCATTATTGCCTCGAACCAGCATTGGTGCTGAATGATTGGGAACCACCTCCCGGCACTGCTATCTTGGGAGTGTGATGTCAAATGGCCAACAGCTACACAGCGAACTGCGTATCCGCGTCTCGAAAGCCGTGGTGGCATTCGGGAAGCTAGAGTACCGAGTATGGAACAACCATCAGCTTGTCGTTGGCACGAAGCTGATGGTGTACGGATCCATAGAGCAGTCCAACCTTCTATACGGCGGTGAAACGTGGTCGATATACCGGCGGCATATGTGATAACGCGACCGGTTCCAACATCAGTGTTTGCGGCGGATTCTGCGAATCGAATGAAGTGACAAAGTTGCGGACACGGAAGTGTTACCTCGAAGTGGAATGCATGCAGGAGACTGTGTAATTTGCTGAGTCCTCTGAGGTTGATATGTCATATGAGCCGTGTAGATGCGACGAGGGTACCGAAACAAATGTTATCTGGTCACCTGAGTATTGGGAAGCGGATTGTGCGGAAATATTTTATCGCAACGTCGAGGAATATACAATTTATTTATTTACTTATTTAAATCTCTCGCATAAGGTGTGGTTGAGGTAGCAGAAAACTACTTTGGGTTCTTGCTAGGCGCCGACGTTCTTTTTAATATGGAATAATAAGCTCCGTTCCAAATCGTCAGCAGCTGTACGCCGACTTATCTTGTGGGGTTATCTAGGTGATCACAAGCTAAAATTATTTAAATCGTTGGCTCACGGATACAATGCGTTGTAATATTCCCGGTATCTTATACAGACGGAATACGCGCTATGCCAGAAAATGGCAACCAGTCTACCTAATGAATGGGGGAATGAACGAGAAATAAGTCCAGGTGGACAAAGCATCAAATTCTCATAATCATACGCGTACAGTTCTTCTACATTTAATATTCTGTTGTCTAGTCTCACTAGGAAGACAAACTAAACAGAAAAATCGGCCAATTATAACGCTTTGAGAGGAATTCTAAGTCAATTGTGCGATACGGTGTCAGAATTATGTGACACCTCAAGAAGAAATCTCAGCCAGTCTTGCTATTCGCGTTTGATTTTTTAAGTGCTTGAACGCTTAGGGCAAGCAACTTGCGGTTGCCGTTGCCTTAAACATTTAGACGGGATACACGGATTAGATCAGTCAGAAATTAGGAAGAGGTTGGGAATGTTTTTCGATTGGTCCCCATGGAGAGGAAGTCCCCATAGATAGGAGGTCCTCAGAGCAGGTTGGATTGCATGTGACAATGCCACTTTGTGAGAGGAATTGTACATATACTAATCTCAAACTGATTGTGTTGTGGAATACAGCTATAGATGACTGCTTGCGACACATAGAACTCGATTTGGAATGACACGTTTCATTATGCACATTGAATTAAACCGAGTAGCAACAATTGATTTTGCTCAACAATGTTGTTGTGCTGCACACTAGACAACCACTTCTCACCGGTAGTTCGCGCAATGTGCCTCGGTTCCGCATGCGTAGCACGAATTACCATTGGACACCAATGCGTTCGCCGTAAAACACCAACACCACGGGGTATAATACACAGTGGAATCCGTGCAGAATAAAACAGACCGGTACATCCTAATAGATGGCAGCGCAATGAGGTTTAGGAAACCGACGAAGCTACATTTCCACGTGTCTGAAATCCCAGTGGTAACAGGAAACAGAAGGGCAGAGTAGGCAAAGGTTATATTGAGGAGATAAGTTAGGGAGTTGCAATCAGCAAGAGAGATGAATAACTCCAAATTCTCCTCCCGAAAATGAAGCTTTGAACGTTGTCGTTGTGATTAACCTTTATGCGGGGTTTGCGCTATTGAAATGCAAAATTGTATCGGACCATGTATTTAAACAAGACGCATCAGCATCAATGCTTTGAACCAAGTTCTCGTTTTAGGAAACACAGAGTGCAAGCATGCATTTATACCCCACAATTCACTTGGAATTAATTATTCATCCGTTAAATGGAATTATATGTGACCGGACAACAAAAGTGATTTGTTTCTGAATGTTACATAAAAGTGGCATCTTTTGGTACTGAAATATTGCACTTGGTTAGCCCGCAGCCTACTATGTTTTTACTATTCATCCAAACCTGTGTGTCACTGGAATCCACCAACGGTGTTCGTCCGGTCCTAACACTTCGTTTCATGGACCGAAAATATGCTCTAAATCAAAATTGTTAAATTTCTATGCAAACACCTTATCACTATGTAAGGCAAAGAAGTATTGGACTGCAATAAATATCTTCAAAAATTTGCTAGTGTATGATGCATAAATGGCACAGATCCGTCGCACTGGTTTTCCGGTTTTTACCCTCCTTAGTTTTGGCCTGATAGGGCCGAACAGGCACATTTCAGATTATAGCGCCAATGTAAGCATTGCCGTCAAGTTGCGCAACAATCAAGGTTGTATTTAGGTCACATAGACTCTCTCCATATGATGAAACGTGCGCCATTGACAACCATTAGATTTGTTGGAGTAACCTCGGTTGCTTAAAGCAGGAATTGCCTATTTGAGGGATGCTAGAACCTAATAATGTGAAGGTATTGTTAAGTGTAACGGTTCCCTCACCGTTGATTTTCTTGCTTATCAAGTTCGCATCCATTCAAACTTTTATTACAAGCTACGTGATGAACGAAGAAAAGTAAAATTAAAAGCGTATACGCTTTTTTAACGAAATTTGGCCTTTTGTAGCCATTCAATTGATTTAAGCTTTCGCTGTCAAAAGTAAATGAATCCACAAGCGTAGTGGATTATTGACATTGCGGTGGGTCAACGCCACCCTAAAATTTTCTGTAATAATCTCAAGTCTGCGTAGTGTCTTGTTAAATTTTAGTAGGCTCAGCTCGCTCTATCATTATACCTAAATAAAATATGTGAATGACAAAAGTTGACTGCTTGAGATGTATAAAATCGTGCCGATAATCAAGCCATGAATTAATCAGGTTGCACGCGATTCCGACCTTAGCGTTGCATTTCAAGTATATTATAAACACCGAATAGAAAGAAATAAAATTAGTTTCATTGAGCTCGAATTTGATTGCATATGACAGTAAACCACTACATTTCAGTGCATGCCTAATTAGAATAAAATAAAATAACAGAGGAAGCAGTGATATCCATGAAAATCGGATTTTCGTTAGTGCTAATAGAATCGCTTCAGCATGCCGTCCGTTTCAGCCAAGATTTTGGTCGATTTAGCTTTCATTCTCACATTGGTATAGCCTGCATGTAACAGTAGTGGAATATACTACGTTGTACTTCATGGCAGAAGCAGTGCTTAACTGCTATATATTTGCCGCAACTCAGGGCATCTATATCCGATAGGGCCCTTTCAACTGACATAGAAACGCTTACTAATAAGCACAGAATTCATGGTGGTAAATACTGGAGTGTTTATTGGCTTAGTGAGGAAAACTAGAATGCGCGATTATCGCTTCTGTGGAAAGCTCATTCATAACACAACACTGAAGTGAGAGATTTAATTTGATAAAGCAACACAATGACGTGTAACGGCGACTCAAGTTCGTATTTTTTCCATTTTACTAGCTGTGTTCTCAGCAACTAACATGGCACATGCAAATTCATCGTGTTATTTCTGACAACGCGGACGCATTAACAGCGGACTAAATTCTCAATGATCTCACCAGTAGGTAGACAAATTTTTAACACACACTCCACTGCGTCGATAAATATTATCTCGATTATGATGTAGGACAAGTTAAACGATGAGCTTTTGCATGTCAGTTTCCAATTTTTGACTGTCACCCTTATTCGAATTCACAGGTGAACCACTGCAAGGACCAACTAATAGGTGGTCTGTCCCAAACTAGCGAGAAAAGCAACATCCTGATTGTTTTGATACTTTGGCAGGAACATATATAAAATTGGTTATGAATTGTTTTATATTCTGCAAGATCATATGTTTTAAGGTAACAGAACTTGAGCGGTCGGTATTAGTGTCTCAACATGGGACTCCATTATGACTAATCATCAATTGAATCACACCAACCATGTTATACACTTCCCTCCAGAACTTGGGAATTGCACCAAATTGGGAGTCAATCATCGAATCTAACAACACACTTCAGCTGGTTGGAACAACACCAACAATTCTTCTTTAATGGCATGTGCCAGTCCTGAAATAACCATTCATAGCACATTTGTGTCACCAAAACATTAAGCCACAAATATTGAATTCTTAAATCTTGCTTACGGCAACTACGGTACTTTCAAAAACCTCTGTAGTTTCACCAACACCTCCGCAAACTGGCTGACGATCATTTGCCTGTATTTGTCACTTTCATACCCACCACATGTAACAATAAGCTGCCTGCGAGAATATTTACTGAACAGATTAGTTTGGCAAAGTTTGGTGTAGCTTATATTACTCTACTCAGACTTACCACGTTTGGCAATGGACCGTCTCTTGTAACCACCGTTATCTAGACGGAAAGTGGAGTGAAATGACATTTATCAACATAGTCACTGCTTCGGAAAGCATAAAATTTCGATTGAGCAGATCAAGGACACATAGTTTACCCATCGAAACCCGTAATTGAAATGAAGCCAGTGAGTATGCAGCACGCTTTAGCCGGCTATTAAGGAAACAAAATTACCCTCCTTTTTAACTGTTCGGAATGGTAAGACCAGACGTATGCGCGTTACGTTTGTTATTAAGATTCTGTGGGGCAGACACTAATGACCTTCCATCTTTCGTCTACTGAATGTTTGCATTCGACCGCAGTTTTCGAGATGCTTTTAAATCCTCATGCCGCAACAAGTCAACGTCTTGCTCTCTGGTATAATCCTTCCAGTAGGCAGCCATGTTGTCGGTTATCCGCGTCATTTCACATACTGACCCTGTAAAGCTATCCACCGTTAAAGCAAGGCGACTGCAATTCAGGTATAACTAAAGCCACTCCGATCATTTTTGGCCATTTTCTGCAAAACATTTACCGGATATTTCATGCTAGTAGGAAAGAATTCTTCGTATGACCAGTTCAGAGTCTACATACATTGAAACATAATTCATGGAGGAATTGTGTGAACAGACTGCTAGGTACGGCAAGGTGTTGACAGAACATAATGTTGTGTTTCGCGAGTTTCCCCGCTCAAGTTTACTTTCCATTCGTCTTTCCAGCAAATCCAAATCAATATAAACACAGAGTTAAACCTTGGTGTTTTCCACGTGGTTTCATCGCAAAAGATTAGATGCATCACCCTCCGTTTATTTAAGTTTTCAACATGGCTCGGACCATTATGGGATTGAGAATCTCGAAGTAGTCAAAAAGCGACCTCTTAAATAACATTTGTTCGTGTATGGCCTTTGGATGGTTTGGTAGATCCATATTTCTACAAACGCATGACAATACTTGCAAACGCCAATAAATCGGAAATCCAGTCAATGCAATTAAAGATGAAAGGTAATCACGCTGAAGGGATGTTCCGTCTGTTCCAAATCCATTGGATATAATTCATCGGAATGTAAGGCGACCGTTCTTCGTGCCATTGCAAATATTCCATAATGGCTTAGCAAACACTGAATAACACCAGCCACTGCTTTTGTTTGCTCCCATAATCTCTCGTTAAATTTTCATAAAGCTATATTCTACTAACCAATTCCTCGGCTGCTGTTAGCATTTCTGAACCGTTAGATATATACATATATGTGGGAATATTCAACTTTACTTTCTCTGCACTCTCGTTTGATCGACACTTCCAATATGTATAAATCTATATTCATTCATGGATAAAACTTACCTATGTCATTTCAGAACGGGTGCGAAATAAATAATAAAGTAAAGCCAAGTAACTGGTCTTTGTCATTGAATAACCTAGGCCTGCTGACTTCTGATTAAGTGATCAGCATAATACGGTTTATTGCAGGGCTGTGGCACACGAAATCGTTAGGTGTCACCGAGACTTAAACAATCTAAATCTAGGTGGCACTTGGTGAACCCGCTGTATGGTTGGATTGCGACTCAAAATATCTATTCGGAACTCGGTCTTATTTGAGTAGACCTCGATCATTCGTTTTGAGACAACAACAAGTAAATCATTGTTATCAATCAGGATTATTGACCAAAACATACAACACTAAGCTGATCAACAATTCCTTGTTCCTTATTCCGGCATGTTGATCAACGGTAGGGTTTAAACGCTCGATAGAAATGTTCCTGCTGATAACTGTACTATCGGACATATCCACGTTGGTAGGTCAAACAGATTTGTTTTGCTCTTCAGCAAACTGAAGTTGTTTTGAAAGCAATGAACGGGGAACAATTACTTGTGAACATTTTTCTATTCGCCTGTAGTAGTAACCAGGTTTATGTTCATATAATGATAGCTTGACATAGCGCATTGTTTTTAATTAAGGGTTTCTCTAGTAGCATTTGGCTACATTATACTTATGTGATAATTCCTATAATAACGTATAAAGATACTAGCAAAATAAATTGAAGCTAATGCGTTGTTTAATGCTGTTGTTGCGCTGTATGATCTGCGTCAACCGATAACAAATTCCAACGGTTTAACTGATGTGCTATTCATCCGACATATTCATACGCTGTTATATATTCTTTTGGATATTTGTATTCCTTTGAGCTCGTCATGTACAAAGATTTCCCGGTTCGCTTACTGCTCGTAACAATGTATTGATCAGTTTGACTGAGCACAATATTTCTACTTCGTGTACCAGCGCTGATGGCCTTTGGTGCACAGAATGTAATTTGTACGGTGCGTTGGGTTGCCGTTTTATACTGTTCTTTCTGGGGCACGTTTATCAATATTCGTCTCGACTTAAATCGTAAATATTTTTGAGGCCCGCGAGCACTGCGTGATTGCTTAACGATAAACATAGAAGTTTATAAGCGTTATGAAGCAATGCATGACATGTCTGTTTGGGTGTTTTTGATAGGTTCATCGAAAACAAATTTGCTCCCGTCGTTACCACGCCCACAGACGAAATTTCCCGGTGCTCGATCGACACCGAGCGACCATCCAAATGCTTCATATAGTTTCAAATTAGTTAGGTCCGCTATGATTTCCTCCAGCTCTAAGCTATAGCAAATGAATTGATTCTCACCCGTGGTTCAATGCTAGCGACAGTAACACGTTAGAAATATATTGAAATCTCCTGGATCGTGAAAATGTTTCCAATCCATCTGATGAATTATACTTGTTTTACGAAAAAACGGCAAGCACTAGGAACGCTGTGGTTACCGACATAGAAAATATCTTATGTACGAAAATAGGTTTCAGGCCGAGTTAGCGCTTCAGTTGATAAAGTGCGTGTTTATTGGCAGACCGACAAAAACGGAACAATGTACCGGATACTTACCGCCTCCCGACGCAGGAGCTAGTATGGGAAAAGCCGTAGAGAATGACGTTGAAATAAAAGGCATTTATACCGCAAAAGCTAATGATTAACTACGTTACTCCACTTGCCTTGCTACCTTAATATTTGTTTTTTATTACATCACGCAACCTGCATAGCAGAGACTGCAAGTTCAGGATACGTGGGCAATAATCGCTTTGTCAGGGTGCATGCGATCTATGTTCTTGATCCAACCACACTTACATTCTCCTTGTTAGTTAGTGGTCCAACAACTCATTGTAAAATAACACTTGCAGGATATTCCTATATTTTATGGCGTATTTGAACATATCAACTATCCAAGTAAATATTTTCCCCTCTTCCCTGGTGCTATTTTTATCGGGGTGAGTTTACTTAAATGCAAGTACGGGATTGTTGAACCTCTTCTAAACTGGTTTCAAATCCTTCAGCGGCAGTGATTGGTAAGTCTTTGGAGTTATTTCTTTGACCATATAAATGTAAATTTATAGTGACTCAAGACTCGGTGCTGGTTTCCCGGTTGTTTTTGGTATTTATCATTCACTTCACACAGGCATTCACATCTATCTTCCCGCGGTTTGTCGATGGCGTCAAGATTTGGCGTATGTTTCAGGAGAATATGGACAAGCAATTGTCTCAGATTGATCTAAACATGGTGCATCCGTGGTCCATCCAAATTTTCCTGCACTTCAATGTGAGTAAATGCAAGACACTCTCCATACGACATCAGAGCAACCACTGTTACAGGTTCGGAACGCATGTACTACAGCGAAAAGATGCCGAACATTATTTATTCAATGTACGTTTGGATGACTTTATTACTCACCTACAATTTGATACCTAGTATTACAACTCCATTCCACTCCTGGAATATACTTTGAATTCGTTTACGGTTACACGATGGTGATGTGAAACCATACGGATCGCAGGACTGCAGCGAAACAAAAGAATAACCCCTCGTTTAAGCGAAAACAACCCATTGTTTCTTAACTTTTCGATGACCCTCTAAAACCACCCAAACCGACATGTCATGCATTGCTTCTTAACGCTTATAAACTTCTATGTTTATCTTTATGCAATCACGCAGTGCTCGCGGGCCTCAAAAATATTTACGATTTAAGTCGAGACAGATATTGATAAACGTGCCCCAGAAAGAACAGTGTAAAACGGCAACCCAACGCACCGTACAAATTACATTCTGTGCACCAAAGGCCATCAGCGCTGGTACACGAAGTAGAAATATTGTGCTCAGTCAAACTGATCAATACATTGTTACGAGCAGTAAGCGAACCGGGAAATCTTTGTACATGACGAGCTCAAAGGAATACAAATATCCAAAAGAATATATAACAGCGTATGAATATGTCGGATGAATAGCACATCAGTTAAACCGTTGGAATTTGTTATCGGTTGACGCAGATCATACAGCGCAACAACAGCATTAAACAACGCATTAGCTTCAATTTATTTTGCTAGTATCTTTATACGTTATTATAGGAATTATCACATAAGTATAATGTAGCCAAATGCTACTAGAGAAACCCTTAATTAAAAACAATGCGCTATGTCAAGCTATCATTGTATGAACATAAACCTGGTTACTACTACAGGCGAATAGAAAAATGTTCACAAGTAATTGTTCCCCGTTCATTGCTTTCAAAACAACTTCAGTTTGCTGAAGAGCAAAACAAATCTGTTTGACCTACCAACGTGGATATGTCCGATAGTACAGTTATCAGCAGGAACATTTCTATCGAGCGTTTAAACCCTACCGTTGATCAACATGCCGGAATAAGGAACAAGGAATTGTTGATCAGCTTAGTGTTGTATGTTTTGGTCAATAATCCTGATTGATAACAATGATTTACTTGTTTTTGTCTCAAAACGAATGATCGAGGTCTATTCAACGAAGACCGAGATCTGAATAGAGATTGTGAATCGGAATCCAACCACACAGCGGGTATACCAAGTGCCACCTAGATTTAGATTGTTTAAGTCTCGGTGACACCTAACGATTAGGTGTGCCACAGCCCTGCAATAAACCGTATTATGCTGATCACTTAATCAGAAGTCAGCAGGCCTGGGTTATTCAATGACAATACCGGTTACTTGGCTTTACTTTATTATTTATTTCGCACCCGTTCTGAAATGACATAGGTAAGTTTTTCCATGAATGAATATAGATTATATTGGAAGTGTCGATCAAACGAGAGTGCAGAGAAAGTAAAGTTGAATATTCCCACATATATGTATATATCTAACGGTTCAGAAATGCTAACAGAAGCCGAGGATTAGGTTAGTAGAATATAGCTTTATGAAAATTTAACGAGAGATTTTGGGAGCAAACAAAAGCAGTGGCTGGTGTTATTCAGTGTTTGCTAAGCCATTATGGAATATTTGCAATGGCACGAAGAACGGTCGCCTTACATTCCGATGAATTATATCCAATGGATTTGGAACAGACGGAACATTCCTTCAGCGTGTTTACCTTTCATCTTTGATTGCATTGACTGGATTTCCGATTTATTGGCGTTTGCAAGTATTGTCATGCAATTGTGGAAAGATGGATCTACCAAACCGTCCAAAGGCCATACACGAACAAATGTTATTTAAGAGGTCGCTTTTTGACTACTTCGAGATTCTCAATCCCATAATGGTCCGAGCCACGTTGAAAACTTAAATAAACGGAGGGTGATGCATCTAATCTTTTGCGATGAAACCACGTGGAAAACACCAAGGTTTAACTCTGTGTTTATATTGATTTGCACTTGCTGGAAAGACGAATGGAAAGTAAACTTGAGCGGGGAAACTCGCGAAACACAACATTATGTTCTGTCAACACCTTGCCGTACCTAGCAGTCTGTTCACACAATTCCTCCATGAATTATGTTTCAATGTATGTAGACTCTGAACTGGTCATACGGAGAATTCATTCCTACTAGCATGAAATATCCGGGAAATGTTTTAAAAAAATGACCACAAGTGATTGGAGTGGCTTTAATTATACCTGAATTTCAGTCGGCTTGCTTTTACGGCGGATAGCTTTACAGGGTCAGTATGTGAAATGACGCAGATAACCGACAACATGGCTACCTATTGAAAGGATTATACCAGAGAGCAAGACGTTGACTTGTTGCCGCATGAGGATTTAAAGGCATCTCGGAAACTATGGTCGAAATGCAAGCATTCATTAGCCGAATGATGGAAGGTCATTAGTGTCTGTCCCACATAACCTTAATAACAAACGTAACGCGCATACGCCTGGTTTAACTATTCCGAACAGTTAAGAGGGAGGGTAATTTTGTTTCATGTAAAGCTGCCTATAGCGTGCTGCATACTCACTGGCCTCATTTCAATTACGGGTTTCGATGGGTAAACTATGTGTCATTGATCTGCTCAATCTAAATTTTATGCTTTCCGAAGCAGTGACTTTGTTGATAAATGTCATTTCACTCCACTTTCCGTCTAGATAACGGTGGTTACAAGAGACGGTCCATTGCCAAACGTGGTAAGTCTGAGTAGAGTAATATAAGCTACACCAAACTTTGCCAAACTAATCTGTTCAGTAAATATTCTCGCAGGCAGCTTATTGTTACATGTGGTGGGTATGAAAGTGACAAATACAGGCAAATGATCGTCAGCCAGTTTGCGGAAGTGTTGGTGAAACTACAGAGGTTTATGAAAGTACCGTAGTTGCCTTAAGCAAGATTTAAGAATTCAATATTTGTGGCTTAATGTTTTGGTGACACAAATGTGCTATGGATGGTTATTTCAGAACTGGCACATGCCATTAAAGAAGAATTGTTGGTGTTGTTCCAACCGGCTGAAGTGTGTTGTTAGATTCGATGATTGACTCCCAATTTGGTGCAATTCCCAAGTTCTAGAGGGAAGTGTATAACCTGGTTGGTGTGATTCAATAGATGGTTAGCCATAATGGAGTCCCATGTTGAGACACTAATACCGACCGCTCAAGTTCTGTTACCTTAAAACATATGATCTTGCAGAATATAAAACAATTCATAACCAATTTTATATTTGTTCCTGCCAAAGTATCAAAACAATCAGGATGTTGCTTTTCTTGGTAGTTTAGGACAGACCACGTATTCGCAGGTGCTTGCAATGGTTCACCTGTGAATTCGAATAAGGTTGAGAGACAAAAATTGGAAACTGACATGTAAAAGCTCATCGTTTAACTTGTCCTACATCATAATCGAGATAATATTTATCGACGCAGTGGAGTGTGTGTTAAAAGTTTGTTTACCTACTGGTGAGATCATTGAGAATTTAGTCCGCTGTTAATGCGTCCGCGTTGTCAGAAATAACACGATGAATTTGCATGTGCCATGTTAGTTGCTGAGAACACAGCTAGTAAAATGGAAAAAATACGAATTTGAGTCACCGTTACACGTCGTTGTGTTGCTTTACCAAGTTATATCTCTCACTTCAGTGTTGTGTTATGAATGAGCTTTCCACAGAAGCGATAATCGCGCATTCTAGTTTTCCTCACTAAGCCAATAAACACTCCAGTATTTACCGCCATGAATTCTGTGCTTATTAGTAAGCGTTTCTATGTCAGTTGAAAGGGCCCTGTCGGATATAGATGTCCTGAGTTGCGGCAAATATATGGCAGTTAAGCACTGCTTCTGCCATGAAGTACAACGTATTGGTAGTATATTCCACTATTGTTACATGCAGGCTTTACCAAGGTGAGAGTGAAAGGCTAAATCGACCAAAATCTTAGCTGAAACGGACGGCATGCTGAAGCGATTCTATTAGCACTAACGAAAATCCGATTTTCATGGATATCACTGCTTCCTCTGTTATTTTATTTTATTCTAATTAGGCATGCACTGAAATGTAGTGGTTTACTGTCATATGCAATCAAATTCGAGCTCAATGAAACTAATTTTATTTCTTTCTATTCGGTGTTTATAATATACTTGAAATGCAACGCTAAGGTCGGAATCGCGTGCAACCTGATTAATTCATGGCTTGATTATCGGCACGATTTTATACATCTCAAGCAGTCAACTTTTGTCATTCACATATTTTATTTAGGTATAATGATAGAGCGAGCTGAGCCTACTAAAATTTAACAAGACACTACGCAGACTTGAGATTATTACAGAAAATTTTAGGGTGGCGTTGACCCACCGCAATGTCAATAATCCACTACGCTTGTGGATTCATTTACTTTTGACAGCGAAAGCTTAAATCAATTGAATGGCTTCAAAAGGCCAAATCTCATTAAAAAAGCGTATTCGCTTTCAATTTTACTTTTCTCCGTTCATCACGTAGTTTGTAATAAAAATGTAGATGTATGCGAACTTGATAAGCAAGAAAATCAACGGTGAGGGAACCGTTACACTTAACAATACCTTCACATTATTAGGTTCTAGCATTCCTCAAATAGGAAATTCCTGCTTTAAGCAACCGAGGTTACTCCAACAAATCTAATGGTTGTCAATGGCGCAGGTTTCATCATATGGAGAGAGTCTATGTGACCTAAATACAAACTTGATTGTTGCGCAACTTGACGGCAATGCTTACATTGGCGCTATAGTATGAAATGTGCCTGTTCGGCCCTATCAGGCCAAAACTAAGGAGGGTAAAAACCGGAAAACCAGTGCGACGGATCTGTGCCATTTATGCATCATACACTAGCAAATTTTTGAAGATATTTATTGCAGTCCAATACTTCTTTGCCCTACCTAGTGATAAGGTGTTTGCATAGAAATTTAACAATTTTGATTTAGAGCATATTTTCGGTCCATGAAACGAAGTGTTAGGACCGGACGAACACCGTTGGTGGATTCCAGTGACACACAGGTTTGGATGAATAGTAAACACAAAGTAGGCTGCGGGCTAACCAAGTGCAATATTTCAGTACCAAAAGATGCCTCTTTTATGTAACATTCAGAAACAAATCACTTTTGTTGTCCGGTCACATATAATTCCATTTAACGGATGAATAATTAATTCCAAGTGAATTGTGGGGTATAAATGCATGCTTGCACTCTGTGTTTCCTAAAACGAGAACTTGGTTCAAAGCATTGATGCTGATGCGTCTTGTTTAAATACATGGTCCGGTACAATTTTGCATTTCAATAGCGCAAACCCCGCATAAAGGTTAATCACAACGACAACGTTCAAAGCTTCATTTTCGGGAGGAGAATTTGGAGTTATTCATCTCTCTTGTTGATTGCAACTCCCTAACTTATCTCCTCAATATAACCTTTGCCTACTCTGCGCTTCTGTTTCCTGTTACCACTGGGATTTCAGACACGTGGAAATGTAGCTTCGTCGGTTTCCTAAACCTCATTGCGCTGCCATCTATTAGGATGTACCGGTCTGTTTTATTCTGCACGGATTCCACTGTGTATTATACCCCGTGGTGTTGGTGTTTTACGGCGAACGCATTGGTGTCCAATGGTAATTCGTGATACGCATGCGGAACCGAGGCACATTGCGCGAACTACCGGTGAGAAGTGGTTGTCTAGTGTGCAGCACAACAACATTGTTGAGCAAAATCAATTGTTGCTACTCGGTTTAATTCAATGTGCATAATGAAACGTGTCATTCCAAATCGAGTTCTATGTGTCGCAAGCAGTCGTCTATAGCTGTATTCCACAACACAATCAGTTTGAGATTAGTATATGTACAATTCCTCTCACAAAGTGGCATTGTCACATGCAATCCAACCTGCTCTGAGGACCTCCTATCTATGGGGACTTCCTCTCCATGGGGACCAATCGAAAAACATTCCCAACCTCTTCCTAATTTCTGACTGATCTAATCCGTGTATCCCGTCTAAATGTTTAAGGCAACGGCAACCGCAAGTTGCTTGCCCTAAGCGTTCAAGCACTTAAAAAATCAAACGCGAATAGCAAGACTGGCTGAGATTTCTTCTTGAGGTGTCACATAATTCTGACACCGTATCGCACAATTGACTTAGAATTCCTCTCAAAGCGTTATTATTGGCCGATTTTTCTGTTTAGTTTGTCTTCCTAGTGAGACTAGACAACAGAATATTAAATGTAGAAGAACTGTACGCGTATGATTATGAGAATTTGATGCTTTGTCCACCTGGACTTATTTCTCGTTCATTCCCCCATTCATTAGGTAGACTGGTTGCCGTTTTCTGGCATAGCGCGTATTCGGTCTATATAAGATACCGGGAATATTACAACGCATTGTATCCGTCAGCCAACGCTTTAAAGTTTCAAAAGTTCAAAATGTAGGAACCACCGGTGAATTACGAGAGCAATTTTATTATGGGTTGCTGCAGATTTCCTCAAGCGCTTGACAAGAAGATGCTGCGAAGCGACCGCAACATCATCTATTTGTTGACATTGATACGTACCATAATATATGTAACTTGTGTCAAACTTCAGTTGCTCTCACCTAACACCACTGTGTTAGTTCAGCCAGCCCCTTTCCTGGCCAGTGTGTTATTCAAGCGGTTAAATTGGAGTTAAGCAAAATATAATATGTACAGCTAATTTTAAACAAGGAATCTGCCACAGGAATGGCATAGCCCTACCAACCTCCCCCAAGTTTCAGCGGCGCAGTACACTACCGGCTTGTAAAACATGATCGTTTTGTAGGGACCTAAACCATTCAGTTCACAGCGGAACTCTGTCTACGGAAACACCCGTCAAGAGCTCATTCGTCTGCACAGCTCACAACAGAATAATCCACAGTGTGGACAAGAACAACGTATCCCGCAGTTTCAGTTTAACTCGCCACAGTCACACTATCGTACCTCCAGGACTTTTCTCAAGTAAACAGTCTGCCTCCTGAACCAATGCATTCGCCAGTATGCACACCTAGCAACTGTGATGTGCCCAGCGCCACAACAGCCTTGAAATCAACTCCATCTCTGCAGGAGGTAAGACCAATACATGGCAACTCGTGTGCCAACAATCAGACGCATTCCCTTAGAGTCCATACAATTACTATCCTTTAGTGAACTATGAATATGAAGACGTAGAAAACACGGTTGCCTTGATTGTGGCAGTAAACTCAATCTTACTATTGATTAGGCTTCTTTCCATGAGCCTCAGTAAAATTGTGCAGCGTTAACGCGTTCCGTCTGCCTTATCAGTTATAAGTTTCCGTCTGGCGGCTTAATTCACTAGCCGTTCCAATTGGAATGATCTAAGCTACTATGCGCGTAGGAATCAAAGAAAGAAGGTATATGGTGCTTCCTACTAGGACAGTCGGAACTTAATCAGATCGTTTATAATAGAAACACGCTAGGTATACCGGAACTGAAATCGTGATATAAGTGAAATTATTTGTCTTGGTGTCTTGGAGTGCCGTCATACTGAATGAGGTGGGGGAATCAACAATCTCTAAGGGGTTGGTTCAAAACGGTTCCATAGTGCTGCAGACGTAGATTCCGAGACAGCAATGCATACTGGACCTGCGATAGACGAGCAATTTATACTTCCTGCAACTCTTACTGCATTGGCTAATCTTATGAAGAAATGGTTTGCATGCCGAATGACTGACAGATCCACGGTTGTTCATAAGCTCCACGGTTGCAACACAGCAGAGATACACTGCCACATCCATTTTAGCGTCTGGGGATTTGAATTGCGAAGTACACAATGGGAAGTAATATATTATACAAACCTTTTGATAACATCTACATACACATAGGTGCAGTATGCTGTTATCGTTTTGCGCTTCTATGCAATAAATATTGGACATATTGGTACGTTTGCGGCTATCATGAAATTGAGTATAAAATTGAAGTCATTATTGTTTACAAATGCTAAGCAAATTAATTATATACAAGATATTATTTCCCTGTTGGCAAACCAGTGACAATTGAAAGTGTGTTTACAAGATATCTAAACATGTGTGCTACGCCGGTTCGCAGCTTATTGCATAAAATTCTTACTTATGAATTGTAAATTGATTACAACTTTATTGCTGGTCCAAGCAACCGTGTAACATAATACTTTTATTGCTCTAAGTGCAAGAGTTAAACGGATTAGTTAATTGTCTGCGCACAGAACTACGTAACATGTGAATGCGTAATACACACACGGGATTGATAAGGAGTAGTGTCACCTACGCACGAGCCTGCGCATAAGGGACAACATCTCAAAGCGGACTGCTTTTTGTCGGTAATTTCAGTGGTGGCCATAGACAAATCTGAGAGCATATCGAAAGCGATTCAGCGTAAAAATAACATTAGTTTGCTATTGATCGCAAGTAGTGAATGGCACCTAAAACCTCAATATTGTGCATTGTTGATAAACTTAAATTGAATTGTAATGATCACGCAACTTCCTTTAGGAAGCGAACTTGATATTCATAGTTAAGTATTGCGGATTGCGCATAAACAAAACCGAGTTCTCCTACATATAAATGCTACCTAAAACCATTGTCAAATTACACAGTGACTAATGCATGTTATCTTGAATAACCTCAAGTTGATAATTGCATGAATTTCTCTAAACGCTAGATGAAATAACGTAGCCGCATATTACTGCGAAAGTCGTCAGCCAAGCAGTGTACGTTTCCACTTAAGATCTAGAGACTGCGCAATGTACTAAGAGGTAATACACCCGAGTTTCCGTCTGCAGCTTTGTCTTGGCTGAAATAACCTAACCTGTTTACCAGATTTTAAGGAGCGTGTGCTAACACAACTCTAAATATGCTTTCAATCTTGCCAACATTTTGGTTTGCAGCGCTGCATCAGATGCCTTACAATTCACGCTTTAGGCAACAATTACTCTCCAGTGACAACTTCCATCCGTTTAAAATGTTCAGTTTCGTCGGCGCAAAATGATCAGTTTATAACATATGTAATAAGGTATATTTCTCGTGCTACGGAGAAACCCAGAATTCGAATGGCAATCCTTGGTCAATAACACTGCTCTACTGCTAGTTTAGAACCAAGCATGGTACTTCGTGCAAATGTCGATTGATCCATTAGATAAATTGAGCGCGGGATTATGCACCATCAGTCAAACTCTGGTACACCATCACCAAGATTACACTAGCCAGACTGCAGCTGCTACTATCATCAAACTAGTCCGGATGCGGCAGCATCAGTGTTCTTGAAGTGGGTGTGTTCGGAAGTGGAATATTCTGAATGTTGTAGATGGACAGACAGGACGGATGCATACGTAGGAAGAATACTAAACATGTACCGACATGCGTGTAAGACGAGAGGCCGTATTGACAATCAAAGTATGCAACGGACTGACGGATTTGATGCCGTTCGAAATGATTACGCAAGGTTTCTTTAGTATGCCAACTACATTTTCAGAGTTTAATATCATTTGTTGCGTATAAACACGACCGAGTTACCCCACTTATGAATGCTGCCAAAAACCATTGCCAAACTACACGACATCAACGCTTGATTATTGTTCTTAAGAAATTTTCGTAGAAGTGCAGATTTTCTATCGTGAATGATTGGTTATCACTATCATTCGCGTTCCAGCTAAATTTGTAATCTCTTTCAACATTCCTGGAAATTTATCTGCGTACAAAACATTAGGTCTGTGTCGCATAGGCCTATGTAAATTCCCATGAGCACACCTGACAATGTAGTCGAGAATTTGTATTTCAACAGAGTATAGGAACTGTTAGACCGGTACTCATTAGGGACAACTCATGTTAATCTTCTTAGTTCATCCTCTTTGTGTTGTTGGACCGATTGACGTTACATATCTGGACATGCACAGACATGTTAGCGGTCTCCGCTCCCTGGCTGTAGCTACATTCCAGCTTGGGCCACAGCAACCTGCGCCATGGTGTGGACCTGGCTCTAACAGCAGCAATGGATCGCACATAAACTTGTGCTGCAAA
>CALYDF020000296.1:0-20848 GCA_944474145.2 Dicrocoelium dendriticum
GGTTGCCTATTCCGGGAGCCCAGAGAGCGATTCCAGAAGACAGATCGAGTTGCAGGGAAACTTTTATTGGTTCAGCAAAAGATTCCCTGTTAGCTAGCTATAAACGAACGACACCGTGGACGCTCTAGCTAGGGAAACGGAGCAAACACAGCACACAGAGCAGACGCGCGTTGCAACCGAAGCGAGCGCCAAGCAAAAATGGCGATGAGCAAGTAAAGCATTCGAACTCAGCAAGCAGTTCAACAAACCACACCGGTTGCCTGAGTGCACAATTATAGAATTTTGGTTAGAATTTTACACATGCAAACCGGGGAATCTCAAGACTGCTACATAGCCCTCTCCCAGAAGGGACTGTGTAAGCAGTCCTTCGATCTACGTGAGGACTGTCCGTCGCGGGCCAGCCTTCTGCGAGACCAGGTTGTGAAACCCGATGCAGCTGCTGGGGAAGGACCATGCAATCGGACCCTAGCGGGCTCCCACCCGTGCCCTCCTGACGGTGTCGGAACTGTAAAAGAAACTGTTTGTGGGGGGACAGTTAGTAAAGTTCACGTAGGCAGTTGAGCAGGAAGATTGTTGAACTTCCAGTTGACGTGCGGAGATCCAGCGCAAAGTGAAACCGAGGGGCAACCAACCGACGGGGTGTATATGAAAAGCAAATGAAAAAGCAGCATAAATGCATAGCAATACACAAAAGAGTGCAAAGCGAAAAACGTGCAAAGCTGTTTTTGGGTTTTCAAAAGATTTTGCTCTTTTTTAGTAGTTTCAAAACGTTTTGCTCTTTTTTTGGATTTTCATAAACGTTTGGTAAGAGCAGAAAATTTTAAAGGCACGTTCTACGTAAAATAGTGAATACTAACGAAGTCCGAAAAACGAACTGGGGGTTTGAGTTTCCTACCGCGTCGATCGATAGTAGGGCTAGTAGGAGTGCTGTCGGTTGATTTTGTCGGTTCTGCTGGAGCGGGCTGACTCGTCTGAGGTTGCGGTGCCAGCTGTGATGGCACGGGCTGTGAAGTGCTTGTTGCACCGGCGAATCAGACTTGTCGAGGAATGCTGTCTTGAAAAAGACGCCGCGGATTTTTGGATCAACGTGTGCTGGATACTACTTTTACCTCAGATTACTGTGTTTGCAGCGTTTTATCTGTGTGAATTGTGCACCATTATTCTTCTTTTGGCGTATTTTCCGAGCGGTGCAAATTTGGGAGCTATTCTTTGGCTAATTCCGGAGATCTCACTGATTTGCCATACTACCATCTCTGTCCGCCATCTTAGATTTGCTCTAGCTTGTGATGCCGTCTCAAGCTACTTGTGGTTCGTGTTCGAAAGTTGTGGGAAATAAGGCTCATGCACTTCGATGCTACAGCTGTGATGTTTTGTTCCATATTTCGTGCATTGGCTTATCCGTTGACGTGTTTCGAAAATCGCTCGACATCCGTAATCGGTTTTTTCAAGTTATATGTGATAAATGTCGCGGTACAAGACATCAGAATACGCAGCGACCGCTAACAACTACGGAAAAATCTCTCTTTCAGATAGGAACAAACCGTTCACCACGTGGGATCAAACGCCCTCGTGAAAGTACCTCTGTCACCTCGCCTACTATTGTCACTCCGCGATCTGCACCACCACCAGCGTCTTCGACCCCGGCCGAACCTCAGGTTCAATGTTTCCCACCGATGGAAGACTCAGACTCAGAAGCTACGAAATGCCGCTTCACTGATCGGTCCGTGAATTTCTCAGAGCCTGTCTGTGAACTGCTGAACACCGAGGATCCATGGACCACTCAGAAGCGCAAGGGCCCACGTAATCGAGTTCAGACGTCACCTGCTGATAAACAACTACCCAATCACTTAAGCGCCTCTAGTTCTGCTCCCACAGGTTCATCACTGATTTCGCTGAGGCGTCATAATCTCATGGTCTTCCACGTACCGGAGTCAAAAGATGAAAACCCTCAGATACGTTATGATCACGATGTTGAGTTCCTTCAGGGGCTCATCGATAGACTCTTGGATGTGGGCGAGGACAGTGTGACGATTAAACAAGTAATCCGACTTGGCCAGAAAACTAACCAGTCATGTCGACCTCTGAGGATCACCTTTGCAAATCCTAATATGCCGCAGCTCATACTGTCTCGTCTGTCAAGGCTGAAAGGCATAAAAGTTCACATCCGCCGAGATTTGGAACCCGAGGACAGGGATCGTTTGAAGACTGCGGTCATTGAGCTCAAACGCCGTACAGAGGAAGGTGAGACTGACTTACAAGTTGTAAATTTTCGGGTGATCAAGAAGGGTGTACGAACCCGTATCAATCGGTTGCTCAACCTCCAGGCACGTCCCGCAGTACCTCCCAGGACCTCCGTGTCGCATTCGCCAACGTGTGCAGCCTAATGAACAAACGTGACGAACTGTGCCGCTTCGCTGTCTCGGAGCGGCCGGACATTTTAGGACTTGCAGAGACATGGTTGAACTCCGACATCATACCCCAAGAAGTCGTGTTGTCAGGATACTCTTGTTTCCGATGTGACCGAAAATCAAAGGCTCACGGTGGTGTTCTGTTGTACATAAAATCGTCACTATCTGGCAAACGTATCAGTACCTATCGGAGCGAGGATAGTTTATGCGAGCAATTGTGGTGCACAATCCGTCTCAGGCGCGCAGAACTAATTGTGGGGGTTATCTACCGGAGCCCATTAAACCGTTGCTGCGATTGGATACCACATGTACAGAAGCACATGAGCCGCCCTCAGTTCTTACTGATGGGGGATCTAAATTTACCTAAGATAATTTGGCCAGATGTTCGACTTCTTCCCGGTCATGGCAACGTTGAGGCTCAATTCGCTAAAATGACTATTGAAATTGGGGCAACGCAACATGTCATCCAACCGACGCGCGTAACTCCGTACTCGGCATCTTGTCTGGACCTAATGTTTACGAGCTGCGAGCAGAAGCTAAAAGAGATCAGAGTCATCGAACCTCTGGCGAACAGTGACCACTGCTCTCTTGTAGCAAGCTTAGAACTGTCGTTACCATATTACAATCAACAGAAGCCGACATTCAACTATTGGAAGACGGACTTCAACGGACTCGTCCAAGCTGCAAGTCAGACTGATTGGACACTACCACATGATGCGTCACTTGAGGCGTGGTGGTCATTAATAAAGGGGAAGCTTAACTCGCTCTGTACTCGGTTCGTTCCCCTTAAGTATCCAAAAATCGGACCTGTCAAACCGCATTGGTTTGATAGGGAATACGGACAGTTAGCGCGACGACGTCGTAAACTTTGGGATAAATACATCAGCTCGGGTTGTGATGAAGATTACGCGGTGTACAAGAAACAGCGTAACTTATGTAACGCCGCAAAGATCAAGAAACGCCGGCAGTTCGAAGAGGAACTAGCATCCTCGGCCGCAACTGCACCCAAGCGAATATTTGCCTACTTGAAACGTCAACTGAAACCTGGAGACGACCTACCGGTCTTAGAGAGCTTAGACGGGAAGACACTCATTTCAAGCGCGGAGCGCGCGGACGCCCTGGCTACGCACTTCCTCACTGTATTTTCCAGTAAACCGGCGGCTGTTCCAGTACCAGCACAGGTTGCGCCAGTCTTGCTCGACAGCCTACAATGTGATGCAGTCGAAGTACATCAGCTACTCGTCAACCTCAATGGTGCAAAGCCCCCCGGGCCAGACGGACTTCACCCACTAATACTCAAGTCCCTATCGATTATCATCTTACCAGTTGTGACAAACCTTTTCAATAGATCGCTCTCTGAAGGATCTGTCCCCAACGACTGGAAATGCTCGATAGTTAAACCGCTTCCCAAGGGTGGTGATCAGAGTAAAACAGAGAACTATAGACCGATCTGTTTGACTTCGGTATTATCCAAAGTTCTCGAGAAGGTTGTGAAAAAATGTCTGCTGTCGTTCTTCGAATCGATGGACATATTGACGCCAGCGCAACACGGCTTTACGAAAGGGCGATCCTGCATCACCAACTTGATGTACGCAAACCACCAGTGGGTTTGAGCTCTCAATGAACAGAAGGATGTTGACGTGGTGTACATCGACTTTAGTAAGGCGTTTGATAGAGTGAACCACGAGGTACTCCTTCGTAAACTGAGGACATACGGAATCGGTGGCACGTTACTTCTGTGGATACAAGAGTTTATTGTGGGACGAAGGTTTAGAGTACAGGTCAATGACTATCTGACAGAATGGTTCCCATCGACCAGTGGCGTGCCTCAAGGAACTGTACTTGGGCCAGCATTATTTCTTATTCATATCAACGATCTTCCGCAGCAGCTCCAGTCACCATGTGTCCTGTTTGCAGATGATTTGAAAATCTGGAGGATCATTGAAAACCAGGACGACTGCGCTCGCCTCCAGCATGACTTAGAGCGACTGTCAACGTGGTCCACTGAAATGCAACTCCCTCTTAGCGCAAGCAAGTCGGAGTTCATCAGTATCACCAGACGTCCAGCCACTCGATCATACACCTTGGACGGCCAGTTGCTCCATCCCAACACATCTGTCAGAGACTTAGGAGTTCTCTCACGACATGATTTAAGATCACTAGAAAATACAGAAAAATTGTACCGTGCGGGACTTCGTATGCTCTGGGCATTACGACGCAGTTTCTCCACATGGTCCGAAGAAACCGTCCCTCGTCTATTCACCTCGCTTATTAGACCAATCCTTGAATACGGTGCCCCAGCTTACCATCCGATAACCCAATGGGAAACTGAAAAATTGGAGAAAATACAGCATATCGCAACTAGAATGATACCAAGTCTACGAAAACTTCCATATGAAAAACGTTGTGAAAAGCTCGGACTCTACACACTATCCTATCGCCGAGTAAGAATTGATCTTATTATGACCCATCGAGTACTACACTTGAATCACTTCCCCATACTAGCGGCCAATATTTCACCTGCGAGAACCCTGTAACACCCGAGGACATCGTTACAAACTCAGGGTCCCCAGCATGAACAAAGTATCACATCAGCTTTGTATCGAACGAAGAATCGTAAACTTATGGAATACACTACCAGAAGGATTAATAGAGGCCGATTCTGTGAAGTGTTTTAAAACCCGTATCGACGATTATTTTGGAAACCTGTGCTTTTGTGAAACGATGCACATACAGTGCCAAAAGAAGACATTGTATGTCCGGAAATAATGACGCTAGTACAAATTTCTAACCGAACACGGATAAACGATTAACGGACCAGACACAACTGCTGATAATTCACAAGTAAATTTTGATTTTTCGTAATTCGATAGAGTTGTACAGAAATCTATCTACTTGCTCTTAAATACAGTCTCAGTCTCCGTTAATAGGTTATATCTTCAAATCCATGTCGCGTTTGGAATCTCGATTGACACTGTATAAAACTTTGCGCTAGTCCTGTTCGCGAATACTGCTCTATAGTCCTTGCGAAGTCACGCAAGTGCAAAAGGATTGCACTACGGAACGTACAGCGTTCCTTCACCAAACGCCTATTGGGCTCATTCATGCTGAGCTATCGTAGTCGATGCAGACAACTGGGACTGGACCCACTGTGGCTACGGAGGCTAAAGATAAATCTTACGTTTCTATACAAACATAAACAAAAGCCGGAAATGAACCTGACACGACACTTTCGAAAGGAAGGGGATACCCGATATCATCTGCTCAACGCGGCCTTTTCTCTCAGTGTGCCGGCTGCTCGTTGCGGCATACGCCATAACTTCTTCCTTTATAGATACGCGGACACCTGGAAAAATTACTTCTGCAAATTCGATCATCTACGACCAGTACACACTTCAACAATGCTATACGGAGCTTCCTCGACGTAAACACAGTTTCCGGACTATGAAGCCTCAAAGTGACGGAAAATGAGCTATGGGAAACAGGACCAAACAACCTTTAGCGAATTAGCATACATCACCCTTTTAATGCTATATTTCCAACGGTTTTCTATTTCATTTTAACCTCGCATCACAGCTGTTTCTGATACCTTATCATTCGCACGTCTGCTCACGTTCGTCCTTTCTATCCCTACCTAAACGAGACTGCCTCAAGATTTCCATCACACTGAGACAAATATTTCACTCACTGTGCATTCTAGAACGTTTAGGTTTACATCCATAGCCGCATCTTTGCCTACTCTATTCTCCCTCATGCTTAACCCAACTCTGTGTATATTGTATTCGGCACCCCTACTGGTCCTTATCGCATCTCTTCAGTAGTTGCCTAATTACACATAGCGCCAGTGTCAACTCCCAGGCCTCGCTAGGTTCTTTTTCCTGCGTTGCCTTTCATTCTTAAACCTTTTGGTCTAGTCCGGCCTCTCAGGTTCCAAATGCCCATAGGTCTCAAACCAAGACCCTTCTTCTTTTGAGCATCGGCCGCCATCGGCTAAGGTTCTCATTGGCATAAGTAACAGCCTCATAACACTCGTCGCCGTGTGATCCATTATCTGTATGCATGGTCCCCCTACCGAAATCGAAAGTTCCGGTTTCTGATTGAGTTTTGCCTCTCGGCTCCGCTATCAGGCTTCTCAGCTCACATCAACGCCTACCTCTCTTGCTTGGCCTCTCATTTTGTCCATTTCGCGACTGTTCAATGGTGGTATAAGTAACACTAACGTAAGCGCAACATCCTAGGCCTTGTTTGATTCTCTTTACTACGGTGGTTCTCATTCTTAAACCTTTTGGACTAGTCCGGCCTCTCACACTCCAAATGGCCATAGGTCTTGATCCTAGGCCTTTCTTCTTTCGAGCATCGGCTGCCATGAACAAAAGTCCCCATTGATATAAGTAACTGCCTCATGATACCCGCCTCCGTCTGTTACATTATCTGTATGCTTGGTCACCTGCAAAATTGACTTTTGCTTCTCAGCTCCACTATCATGCATCTCAGCTCACAATTACCTTTTTCTCTCTTGTTTGGCCTATCGTTTGGTCCATATCGCATCGGTTTCATTGCGGTATAGGTACTACTAGCGTCAGCGCAACATCCTAGGTCTCCTTTGATTCTCTTTGCTATCTGTATGCTTGGTCCCCCTACCGAAATCGAAAGTTCCGGTCCTTGATTAATTTTGCCCCTCGGCTCCAACAGCATTCTTCTCAGCTCACAATTATCGTCTCCCTCTCTTGTTTGGTCTCTCTTTTGGTCCATATCGCAACTGTTCAATGGTGGTTTAGGTTCCCATGGCGTCAGCACAAAACACTAGGTCTCATTTGATTCGCTTTCCTAATGTTCCTTGCACTCTTAAACCTTCTGGGCCCCACCGGCCTCAGGGTCCAAATGCCTATAGGTCCCATACCAAGGCCTCTTTGCTTCTGAACATCGGCTGTAATTGACTAAGGTTCTCATTGGTATAAATGACAGCCTCATGCTACTCTTCCCCGTCGTATTTATTATCTGTATGCTTGCTCCCACAACCGAAATTGTAATCTCCGGTCCCTGCTTGAATTTCGCCGCTCGGCGCCATTATCATGCTTCTCAACTCACATCAACGTCGCCCTCTCTTGCATGGCCTCGCTTTTGGTTCATATCGCAACTGTTCGATGGTGGTATAAGTATCACTAACATCAGCGCAACAAACTAGGCCTCGATTGATTCTCTTTGCTACTGTGGCTCTCATCCTTAAACCTTTTGGACTAGTCCGGCCTCTCGCGCTCCAAATGGCCATAGGTCCCAATCCTAGGCCTTTCATCTTTCGAGCATCGGCTGCCATCGACAAAGTTCTTATTAATATAAGTAACTGCCTCATGTACTCGACGCCGTCTGATACATTATCTGCATGTTCGCTCCTTCTGCAGAAATTGCAATTTCAGGTCGCTGGTTGCGCTTTGCTTCTCGGCTCCACTAACATGCTTCTCAGCGCACAATTACGTCCCCCTCTCTTGTTTGTCCTTTCTTTTGGTCCATATCGCAATGGTTCAATGGCCTTATAGGTGCCCAAAGCGTCAGCGCAAAAACCTACGCGTCGTTTGATTAGCATTCCTACTGTGCCTTACATTCTTAAACCTTTTGCATTAGTCCGACCTCTCAGGCTCCAAAATGCTTATAGAACCCAAACCAAGGACTCTCTTCTTTTGAGGATCGGCTGCCATCTACTATGGTTCTTAGTGGTATAAGTAACAGCCACATGGCACTCGACTCCGTCCGATTCATTATCTGTTTGCTTAATCCATCTACCGAAATTTCCGGTCTCTGCTTGAGTTTTGCCTCTCGGCTCCAGCATCATGCATTTCAACTCACATTAAATTCTCCCTCTCATGTTTAGCCTCCCTTTTGTTCCAAATTGCATTTGTTCAATGGCGGTATAGGTACCACTAGCGTCCGCGCAACATCCTAGTATTCGTTTGCTTACCTTTCCTGCTGTGCCTTTCATTCCAAAGCATTTTAGACAAGTCCGGCCTCTCAGGCTCCAAATGCCTATAGGTGGCAAACCTAGGCCTCTCTTATTTTGAGCATCGGCTGCCATCGACTAAAGTTCTCCTTTTGATAAGCTGCAACCTCATGACACTCGATTTTGTCTGAATCATTATCTCTACGCTTAGTATCGCCTACCGAAATCGAAATTTCAGGCCTCTGATTGAATTTTGCCTCTCGGGTCCACTATCATGCATATCAGCTCACGTTAACGACTTCCTCTCTTGTTTGGCCTCTCTCTTGTTCTATATCGTAATTATTCAATGGTTGTATAGGTGCCACTAGCCTCAGCGCATCGGCTGCCATACTATTTTTAGTTTTTACATCCCCGTCCATTGGACTGATGGCATTTTTATTCCACCAGCGCCATATGCTGAGCACTTAAACATCATCGGGTGTCATTAACTCCTAAGTCCTTAGTACCATTATCAGCTCTTCGTACTACCTGTCTCACCACTTTTCAGCTGCAGCGAGTCATTGTAGATAGCATATCTCTTTGCGCTAGGAGCCACTCATTATCTTTCCCACACTTACTCCTTTGAATCGTTTGCAACAAATACCTTCCCTGGTTTGTTGACTCTTCTGTCAATATAACTTTCCACTAACAACTAGAATGCTTAATACGAATTCATTTGCTGTCCACTGGTTCTCTCTCTTAGCACCATTATCCTTCGTTCATCTTATCTCCAACCTTCATCGTTTTGGACTGTGCGTCACATACCTCTGCTGTTTGTTGCTTTATTCTGGGACACGTTAGGTATCCACCAGCAACTAGAAGGCTTCACCACAATGCCATCGCCAGCAGTCGATACTCTCTCTCCCTTAGTACCATTAGCAACTCTTATTATTTACTACGTCACCAGCTTTCAGCTGCATTGAACCCTTATAGTTAGCATACCTCTTTGCACTAGGAGCCACTGCTTGTCTCTCCGCTTACCCTCTTATATTGTTAACATCATATAACTTCGCTGGTTTGTTGACCTCTTCTGTCACCGTAGCTATCCACTAATAACTGGAATGCTTAACGCGATTTCAGTTGCTGTCCAATGGTCCGCTCTCATCGCACCAGTACCCATCGTTCCTCTTATCTACATCACGTTTTCCACAGTGATTCATTGTAGGCTCCATACATCTTTGCGCATATCCAGAGCTACTAGGAGACATTCCTTATTCCTCCATCCTGTAAGCTTTTAGAATGTCTGTGTCCATTACCTTCGCTGGCTTGCTGATGTATCCTGTGAAACTGTAGAAATACACTAGAGACCAATCTGCTTATCGCAATGGTTACATTTGACCTCCAAAATATTTGCATAGCGCCACAATCTGTCGATCTTATTAACCTCAGCTTCTCTATTCAGTAACAACTAATGGTCGTGGGCTTTAAGCATCTCTGGAGCATGCTCAAAGCTACACTCTTTTATTTCCAACCTTCATCCCTTGGGACTGCCTGCGTCAAATACCTTTGCTGTCTGTTGACACATTCTGGGACACTTCAAGTACCCACTATCTATTAGAAGGCTCCACACCAATGGCATTGCCAGCCGTCGATACCCTCTCACCCTTAGTTCTATTATCAGCTCCTCTTATTTCCCACGTTACCTCTTTCAGCTGCAGCGAGTCATTGAAGATAGCATACCTCTTTGTGCTAGGATCCACTCACTATCTCTCCAAAACTTACTCTCTCTAATTGTTTGCATCACCTACTTTCGCTGGTTTGTGACTCTTCTGACACCGCAATTATCCACTAATAACTAGAAGGCTTAAAGCGATTTCAGGTGCTGTTCACTGATTCTCTCTCTTAGCCCAATTATCCTTCGTTCCTCTTATCTTCATCTCGTTTTCTTCAGTGGTTCGCTGTAGGCTCCATACACCTTTGAGCATATCCGGACCAACAAGGAGACATTCCTTGTTCCACCATCCTGTAATTTTTTAGGATGTCTGTATCACTTACCTTCGATGGTTTACTGTTGTATTCTGTGACAATGTAAGGATCCACTAATGACCAACTTGCTCAATGCAATGGTTACATCTGGCTACCGACAGCTCTTCATCTGCCATTATCCCTCGCTGGTTTGTTGACTTTTTCTGGCACTGTAAGTATCCACTGGCAATGGGTAGGCCTAATCCGAATGCTTTTACTGGCCACTTATACCCTCTATCGTAGCGCCACTATCTGCCGCTGTTCCTATCTTCCTCACTGCTGCAGCAGTTTGCCGTATGCTCCATGTCCCCTCTGCGCAGATCGTGCGCGTGTTAGGATACTCACCTTGTCTCTCCATCATCCATTCTCCTGGCATATCTGTATCACTTACCACCGCTGGCTTGTTGATGCACTCAGTGACCCTATATGCACACACTAGTGACTATGCGTCTGATTCGAATGGCTACTTCTGGCCTCTGACAGTCTTTCCTAGCGCCACCATCCGTTGGTCGTCTTAAATTCCGCACCTCTGATAACTAGCTAGTGGTCATAGGCTCCACACATATGCGATCATCCAGTGCTCGTTAGGAGCCACTCCGTAGCTCAATAACCTTTATTCCCTTAGAATATCTGCATTCATTCTTTCCGCTGCCCTACCGCCAACTGACCTTTCGATCTTTCTCGCGGCAACCTATTTATGTTCACTTAGTCTGCGCTCCCTATCGTAATACGCTAGCTACTTGCTGCCCATGCACCTTGCAATCACCACCAATATTCTAACTCTCTATGTTCTTCCCCGCAGAACTTTTGGCTCATACTAAACCGATACTTCGTAGATTACTTACTGGTACAACGCTCGCCCTTACGCAGGCGTCAGCAATCCACCTATATGGCTAATGATTCTATAGTATATTCAAAAGGCACTTTCAGCATAATTATTGTTGCACAGTGTACATGATTTGTCTCAAGACCAAATGTTGTAACCTAAGACATTGTTAAATGTTTAACTCCGTGTCTGTTTTGCGGTCTTCTCTCGGTTGTCCCTAACTTTCCCTTTTCTCCGACGTCCGAAACTTCTTGGAGGCCTGGGGTTGGACTGAGGAACAATTTTTGCCCGAGCTAGAAGTAACCACGGACAAGGACTTACATGGAGCACGGCTGAACAACAGAAGGACCCAACTACAATCACAAAAGTCCTTGTCCAGTATGGAGAACTGGACACATCTTCATACTTCCATACATTATACATCTGAAAAATCCAGACAGCAGAAAACCTGATCTTTTGCTCACCTGGACACACAACAAGACGACTATCGGCGATGCTCCCCTCCTAAACAGGCCGCAACAGACATGGCGGTCCCGATCAAATTACCTAGCCAACTAACAGAGAAAATTAGGAGCCATTTGTCTGCCAATAACAGAATATGAAATCAGTCGCCAAATGGCTTTGCCAGTCATACATTAATGTTCAACATGCTTGATGGCAGTGGTGCAGGACGTGGTTGGTATTCACCTGGCAAGTGTCCGCCATATAAAACGTCACAAATGTCTGATTAACAGTACTGCGACGTGGCGGATGTGCCTCGACGCTGAATAAAGTCACTGCCCACAAGTACATACTGGCAAGTCGACTTGACTCATATTTCAACTGTTCCGGACACATACAAGAATATGTTTCGCTCCGCCTACAAGCACTGTTATATTGCACTTATAGTGCCTAATCGTTTCAACTACAAACGATTGACCCCAATTATCGTCGTGATACACAACGGCCTGTAAACCATGATCACGCCCGATTTGGTGTGTCTCAATGATTTTGTGAACAAACTAGTTATTTATTTGAAAAACTTGCTACTGCCATCGTTACAGTTACCATAACATATCTGTACAGTTGCACATACCTGATCATGCCTCCATGGGCGTGCCACGCACAGTCGAGAATAAAATATTTATTTATTTATTTATCCATCCTTGGTCACTTCCGGAGCCGGCACCACTGTCGTTTTCTCTCTACAGCTGTCGCAAGTATTGCTGTCGGCTCTCTCTTGTATTACACACTGTACACCTATCAGGCTATGCTGAGCCTACTAAAGCGTATATACAGCGTATATAAGGCGTATATATATATAAGTGTTTGCTGCACTGTAGAAGTCCCTATGTCTTTCCGATATTCCAGGTCGCTTTAGCGCTAGATTCGCAACCGTACTGTCGCTACAGCTGTAGTATATAAATCCCACTCTCGTCACAAATTTGACACTCCATCTCACCCCTTCACCCAGCTGTCTAGCATCCGAGTACTGAACACGTTACTTTATTACTTTCATGGTCTCAAACCCGGCATAATAACTTCAATGGCTCTCGCACATGTTCGAATGATAAGCTTTAGCATTGTCAACAGATCACGCAACCTATATCTTAAGCGCTTATTAAACCACTCACTATGTTCTTCTTATTCCCTCAACTCATCTACCGGTTAGCAACGCCTGATAATCACGGTTTTCAACCAGGACGGCTTTTGCGTACGTTAGGCCACTTCGGCCAGCATCTTCCTCTCACATTCAGCAAATATCAGGTCTCGTGCTTAAACGCAAATCTTCGGATATGGTGTATAACATACGGTAACTCCATTGCTTTCAACCAGCAAAACTTCATCATAAATTTTATATTTATACGATAACACAGTCCTGTTCAATTTTGTTAGCAGTTTGCTCGGTCCGTTTCTTTCGCTCCCTTGTTCTACAGGATAACATTACCTGCACGAAACCCCGCTGAGGACATACCCGCGACGCTCCCATGGGCACGGAATCAATAAAGAACAAAAAGGAACCCGTACATCATAATCCTGACACACTAAAGCATCTCGAAAACTAAGCAACTCAATACAAGTCACCCGATTCGTCCGACTTCAACAGCTACAACCACTTGCAGCCGACTCCGAAGGCGACTACACAGCCATGGGAAACACTTTGGCGTTACGTGACTGCGAATATCTTCGAGGGTAATCGGTCAGATGCAATCTTGTCAATATTATATCACCAGCCGGCAGTGTTCCAGGACGTGGTGGGTCTTTGGCTGGCAAGCGTTTTCCCTACAAAAATCCACAAATGTCTGCTTAACAACACTGCGACGTGGCGGATGTGACTTGCCACTCGATAAAGTCACCGCCCCCAACACACATTGGCAAGTTGACGGATATCACATTTACAAGTTCTGTTCATATATCTTCTCTCGCACGAATACGCCTGCATATTTGATTAGTGACACGCCACTATTATTAAGTATATTTCAGCCGTTCCTCATACTTAACTCACCTGACTCACGCTGCTTACGGGACCTCATCGGACTAGTTCCTCATCAACATACCATATTAGTGATCTGATTATTAGCTCACGCATCCTGTGTACATAGGCTTCATACAACCTTTGGGCCAAATGGGCCCACACTACTGTCTCCAACTGTACTACTCCCGCTGTTGGTGCGGCTTATTCTGCTATCCTGTACAATATTACAATATGCTGATCATGCCCAAAAGGCGTGTCTCGCTTTGTCGGGAATAAAATATTTATTTATTTATTTACTATAGCGTGGGAACACAGAAAGCATTGTTCAAAGACCAGCGGATATTGAATAGTGGATGAACAGCTGAGAGCCAGCCTACTCCGATAGGGAGCGTAGAATAAGTGCGTAGAGGTATAAGCAGCTTGCGACGAGAGAGGCGCAAAGGTCAATTGTTGAGATTGCAGCGGAAAGCTAGTACGCAAGCGCGGAGTGTTCAGGGGATTTAGACAGAAAGACGACATGTGGGTTCTAAGAGAATAGTGCTATGGCCGACTGAGCTAGGAAAAGCTAGTGAGAGATTTAACTGTCTACATGTGCAAGTGTCGAAACCTTTATTGCAAGACAAATACAGAACACCAACAAAGGGGGGTTAATTAGCGGATGTATTGATGCATTTATCTTTACACTGGAACTTCTACACTTGCATGTGATTTCTCTTCTTTCTACGATTTCACGCATATACTGTCATTGGTATATTTTGTACAATATCATCATTGATCTTTGCGTTACAAATGCACCAAGTCACTATACTGTCATACACTCTGGAGCATACGCTTCAGTTATATTCTAATGTATCATTTAGGATTTTCAATCCGTTAATAACTTGGGATATGACTGCAATATATGGCAAACAGATAATGTTTTAACAAAGAGGTCCCGAGCTCACGATAGGCAAATTATCGTTTTGCATTTCCAATTTTTACAGTTCCAAGCATGAGCGTTTGCACACTATGCTACTGCAGCTGTTACAATTGCAAGAAAATGCCTGTACGGTTGCGTCGACCTGATAATGACTTTATGAGCGTGCCCCGCATAGTCGATAATAAAATATTTGTTTTGCTTTTTTATTTAAGTACTAAATATTAAGTAAAGGAAAGCAACCGTGCGGAACAAACAGTTATGCGCAACGTCGCGCACTGAGACAAGTCACTCTAGGGTGCTAAGGCATTGATGCTGGGGTTTGCTGCTCCAGAAAAAGCCGATGGGCACGTTGGATTCGTACATGAGTAAGCGCCGCAGACAGTGTAGAGAGTAAGTCATGACTGAGCACGTAGATATGAGAAGCTAACGAGCGTCTCTGTGCTGACCGGAGGAGAGAATTGATGAACTAAAAAGAAGAAAATTTATTTGACGTAAGGGCAGCGAATAGCCAGCATACAAGCATAAATTTTGGTTGCTGTGAATATCACTGTATGAGGACTAACCGCAGATGAACGCAAGAAATCGTCAGGTTAGGGTGATACTTTAAATGTACCAAGCTGGATAGGGCCAGGGAATGCAAGCCAGAGTAACGAAGGATTTCGGGTAAAAATCTTTAAGGCATAACAGCAAGTAAGAGAAAAATGAACATCTACAGATGTGAGGCAAAAATTCGGCTTGCGCTGAATACATGGGTTATGCTTTCACCACAGAAGAAAGTTACTAAATGTTTCTGAATGAAAGGACAGCAAAATAATGAAGAGGAAGCATACAAGACGGTTGTTAAATAGCTCAAAGTATTGGAGGCTTAGACGCATCGACGCGCAGATAATGAACACATGTTAGGGTGCTAACGGAATATGACTAAGGTAGCCGTAACCGGGCGAGGCTATTAAGAGAAATAACCCACAATTAATTATTTGTCGCAGACGAAAAGTTGCAGCTGGGCAATTCGCAAGGAGCTGCTTGCGCTGACATGAGGAGATATGAGGATAGCCCTGTGGAAGCTAAAGGGGTTGGTTGATAAAAGGAAAGCAGCAAGGAAGGGTACAAGCATACATTAAGTTTAGCGAGGGTTTCAAGTCATATAAGAGTGGAGCGCAGCGGCACGTAGGTACACGGCTCTTGATAGGATGCTCGGCTAATGCTATCTTAGATAGAGCCAAACAAAGCTAGTCCGAGAGCTAAAAGCTTGCAAGTGGAAAAGTCGATTACTTCACAAATAGTACGGGATGTGAAAACGGCAAGGACAGGGAGGCAAAGGAGCGGTTGTGCTCTGACCTGATGCGTTAGGAAGGAGTGCTGTGGGAAAGCTCAGATCTCTACCCCAAGAAAGACATCAAACAGGCAGAATGCATGCAAACATTAAGTTGACAGAGGCCATCGCGGCTTATGAGGCAAACGTGCGCACAGCTACTGAAGTTAATTTAGGGTGCTTGGTTGGTATTTCTAAGGTAGACCGTGCTAGAAAATGTACGTAAAAGACCTGGACTCATACAGGAGCAGGTTCAGGCGTTGTAGCGTGCAACAAATAAATGAACATTTAAAATGTATGGGCAAATGTGCGGCTGTGTGCAGACCACATGACATATGCTTGCTCTACCGAAGTGAGCTAAGAAAGGTTTCATGCATAAAGGAAAGCGCACGGATGAAGTGCAAGCAAACAAATAGTTGGTAAATGGTTCACAGCATAAGATGCTAAGCTGCGGCGACCCACGGATAAAGAAAACAGGCCATGATGCTAGCGAAATATAACTAGGGAAGCCGAAGCCGACGACAGCCAGTGTGAGTTAAACTACAATTAAATAGGTGGCACAGACGAGTAAGTGCCAGCTGCGCATTTAGAAAGGCATAAGTAATGGATAAATGATCGTTTAGAAAGGAGAGGTAGGTAGCGCTTCGCACAGAACACATGAGTTACGTTTGCTCGACAGATGGTAGTTAATAAAGGTTTCATGAAGATGGGAAAGCGCACGGATGGAGCGCTAGCATACAATACGGCTGCTGAGTTATTCAGAGCCTGAGGCTAAGAAGCACGTACGCGCAGATATTCAAGCATGCTAGTGTGCAGAGGGAATATTACTAAGGAAATATGAGCCCGGAAAAGCCAGTGAGGAAGCTGGACTAAAGTAAAAGTAGGTGCGTAGATGTGGTAACAAGTAATGGATAAATGAACATCTAGAAGGGAGAAGCTGGGGAGCCACGGTGCGCAGGCAACTTGAGTTATTTTTTTCTCGACTGGAGGGAGCTAAGAAAGGTTGCATGATGAAGGGGCAGCGAACGAGAGAAACGCAAACATGCAATATGATTGTTAAATAGTTAAGGGCATAAAACGCTTAGACGCAGCAACGCACAGCTAAGCAACGCGTGGTAGGGTGCAAATGGAATGTTGCAAAGGCAGCTTGAGCTGGGAAATACCTGGGAGAGCTGGACTCCAAGATAAGTGGGTGTTAAAGAGGTTGCAGCAGCAAAGGATAAATAGACGTCAAGAAAGTAGGTGCTAGGGATCGGCTGTGCACAGATCATATGATTTGAGTTTGCACCACAGAAGAGAGGTAAGAAAGGCTTCATGACGAAAGGACAGCGAATGGAAGAAGCGCAAGCATACAGTATTGCAGGTAAATAGTTCAGAGCATTAGGGGCTAAGATGCATCAACGCGCAGAGGGTCCAATCATGCTTGGGTGCCAAAAGAATATAACTAAAGTAGCCGTAGCCGGGACAAGCCAGTGAGAAAACTAAACCACAAGTAATAATGTGTCGCAACCGAGCATGTGACAGCTGGGCACTTAGCAAGGAGCGGCTGTGCACCGACATGATGAGATATGAAGGTAGCCATGTGGGCGCTAAAGAGGTTGATTGATGAAAGCAAAGCAGCAAGGAAGGGTAAAAGCCTACATTAAGTTTTCTGAGGGATTCAAATCATATAAGGCGGGAGCGCAGCGGCAAGTAAGTACACAGTTCTTGATAGGATGCTCGGCTAATGCTACCTTAGATAGAGCCAAAGAAAGCTAGTCTGAGCACTGGAGGCTTGCAAGTGGAAAAGTCGATGACTTCACAAATAGTAAGAGATATGTAAGCGGCGAGGATAGAGAGGCAAAGGAGCTGCTGTGTGCTGACCTGATGAGATAGGATGTTCGTCAGATGGGAGCTAAAACTCGTCGATTAAATAAACGGTAGCAGCCAGGAAGTATGCAAGCATACATTAAGCCTACTGAGGGAGGCAAATCACCAGAAGGTAGCTAGAATCTGGAATGAAGGAATGACCGAAAACAGGAAGCGTTCCTATTAAGGTAAGCTCTGCCGGTAAGGGCAGATGAGATAAGTGGACTGCAATATAATTATATGTCTTGGTAGTGGCGGCTGCTAATGGTTAAATGAACTTCCAGAAAAGAGGATATTGAGTGGCTGTGCGCGGGACTGTTAAAATATGAAGGGTTGTAGTACTTGAGGTAAAACGTTTAGAGAATAGACTATGGACGGGCGGAGTCCAAGCATATGTTTATGTTGTTAAATATGTCAGAGCATCAGAGGCTAAACCGCAGCGGCTCGCAGATACTCAAATCATTCTCGTGTGCTAAGGGCATAGTGCTAAGATACGCTGTGGCAGGAATAGCAAGTGAGAGTGCTGGACTTATACCTGGGCATATGTTACATACTTCGCAGTGAGTAATGAATGAATGAAGGTCTAACAGGAGAGACTAAGGAGCGACTACGCACAGGCTTGATGCGATAAGGATGATTGCCTGAAGAATGCTAAAATCGTTAGATGAAAGCACATCCAACAGGCGGAGCCTAAGCATGCATTAACGGTGCTAAATGCTGCGCAGTGGCCAGTGTTTCCGCAAAATGTTAAAATTTCTAGTCAGGATAAGGCACATGAAAAAGGAGCTGTTATAAAATGCAGATATCTTAGAGTGTGACTTCAGGTGCTTGATGGCAAGCATGAGGTGAGAGGCGGAAATCCGGGGTAAAGATTTGTAACGACAGTTAGGGACAATCAGCCTTTTTTCTTGGGGTTGAGTGATATCTGATGGGGAGGACGCTTATATTTGATCTGGTTCCTTTTCCCACAGTTCGTCTGCGTCTGTTAATGCTTAAAAGGGTAGAAAATGACTGACAGTGAGGTACCTAATAAGTGATGAACGAAATTGGTTTAGATTATCATATACTCGCACAGTATGTGAAGGCCTGTTCTACACATAAGCGTAACTGTAGAAATAGAAGTTTGCACGCGTACTACCGTGGGCTTTCGGCAGATTAATGGGTTGCGGTCAATTAGGAAGTGGGTACAAAAGTTTGGCCGATGATAGGAGGGGCGTTAGTTATTTTGCTTGAGAATTATTGATAAGCTGATATAGGAAGGTGAGGTTAGCTTTCAGTCGGCGAAGCTATACAGGCTCTAGCGCGAGTTAGATGCATCGACCACGGTAGCTGTTAATAGAGTGGCCCAGAAGACGTTTGGTGAACGATCGTTTAACCTTTTTAATAGCAATGCCGTCGCATTTTCTGGAGTTGGGTAAACCCAATGGAGCAGTATTCTTTTAGATGCCGGGCGCTGGTTTTGTATAGAACCTACCAAGATGCTTGCAGTGCCATGGATATGAATATGAAGCTTACGAGGAAGCGTACTTTTGCTGCGCAATGACTCACTTGTTCTGCGAATTTTAAAGAAATGGAGTTGGGTACACCTAGGTCCCGATCTGTGAGGCTATTAACAAGCGGCGTGCCTTGAAGTGCTACGGCCCTAGGGAAAAGATGCATCGGTATGTGACGACGTTGCAGTTCGCTGGTGACAATGCCAGGTTCCAAGGGTTGAACCCAACATCTGGAACCATAAGGTAGCCTTGAAGCTGGGAAAGACGGGCTTGCATGTTTACTAGGTGAATGGAGAAGATAAGTTGGAGGTCAGCGGCAAAACAGGTAGCAATTTCCATATTGAATTACCGGGAAAACGTCATTGGTATATAGCAAGAGTAGCAGTGGGCTTAGTAAGGCCCGCTAAAAGCACCAGTGGTGCCTGGTTTGGGGGTAATATAGACGCTTTCGCCTTTATTGATGGCGTTTTTCACACCAATGAATCCATTTAGAACACCACCCATTTCGTTTTTCACATTTTAAGACCTATGGAGGAACCGGTAAAGGGGATACACAGTCAGTCAATTTTATCTCACATATAAAATATCCTGAAGCGCCTTAGCGTTGGAGGAACGTAGATCGCGAAGTATGCCGAAGTGTACGTGTACCTAGGTTCCGGCCTTGGATTAAGCGGGAAGCGATGCAGACAACCACAACCAGCCAGCGGCAACCAAGGAAGAACCACGGAAGGCGAGCCCGACACTAATCGTAAGTATTTATAGTTAGTTAGTACAAAGCTTACAACAACTGCATCGAAATAGGTAAGCGTGTGGATGAAAAATAAGCAAAATAGTTTCAATCGCTACAGTATTCCCTCTAGAGCGCGCACTAAGGAAACACTTGACAAGGTGCCTACAGAACGTACTGAGCAAGCTTATGGGGAAGGGAAGCAGCAGGACCAGAACGTGTGTGGGTGGTGCAGAGAAGCCTCGGTGCACTGGCGGCAGTGTGTGGTTGGGTAGGGGTTAATGAGCCAAGGGACAGATTATGCTGATGTGTGGTAACGGCACTGTACTATTGACTGTAGGTGCAAGTAAGTTGGGTTGAGTCGGTCGATGCTCACGGACTATTGATCCATTCTTATTTAAAAAGAAATACTTGGGTTTCCGTGATAAGACCTGGTGCGGGCCTTCATAGAGCGAGTTAAATGTCCTCGGATGGCGTCGACGCGAATGAAAACAAACGGACACTTGTGCAAATCGGGGTGTTTGCTGTTTATATACGTGCGACCACCTAAACGTTGGTCGGATGGCTCGAAAAGGCTGTTTGAGGCGCTCAGCGTACGAGCAGGGATCTAGTTCGCCGGTAGTGCTATGGTCCAGTACCATCCACCAGGTAGTCTGAGGGTCGTGCCGAACACGGGTTCTGCAGTGCATCACCCAACATCCTCTTGGCTCTTATTGCGTATGCCAAGGAGGAGGGCAGGTAGGCGCTCAGACCAGCGTGCGTCGGATAAACTAGCCACCATGGCTGCTTTTAATTGTCGATCGAAGCGCAGGATGAGGCCATTGGCAGCGGGTTGGTACGCGATTGATCTTATTTGAGTAGAGCCTAATAAACGACTTAGATCAAGAAACCGTGTGCAACTGAACTGAGTTACTCTGCCGGTAG
>CALYDF020000297.1:0-20927 GCA_944474145.2 Dicrocoelium dendriticum
CGGGATCACGACAACCATGTATACTACTTGATCGCCTCCCTCAGTTGCTGCCATCACCACGACGAAGAGTTTCTCCTGCTGAAGCTACTTTATCAACATCCAAATCTCCCGCCTCCGGTCCGGCGACGTTCTCTGACGTACTCCAGCCTCCCTCTTTCACCGTGCTCGAGGACGTTTAAATCTAGGAGCGGCCTGCGGCGCGATTTGGCGGCCCATCTCAGGAATCCTACGAGTTTACTTACCACAGCCGCTGCCAGGAATACTTCCAGTTTAGAATGCCCAACATGTCACCGTACGTTTTCGACTAAAAATGGCCTGTCTCAGCATTGGAGACATCAGCATCCTGTCAGTTACAATGCAGACTGTCTAGCCCGACTACCGAGGCAATCTTACAACTGGTCAGCCAGGGATGACAAATCCCTACTTTTAGCAGCCTCACGTTTCGCGGTTACGTCTCCTTCCTTAAATATCCTTTTAGAACGACTGAGGCGCGTCTTCCCCTCTCGCACCAAGGACGGGATCAGGAAACACTTGCAACGACTTAGATGGTTCTTTCATCAACACCACACAACGTCCACTTCCAGTGCTTTTTCGCAACCATCAACTGAAACCAAACATCCAATCGCGCCTCCAGATGGAACCATACGTGCGTCACCCTTCTCAACCATAACGTCCGATGAATTTCATCAACCTCTAACTACTAACTTGGGTGTGTCTACACAAACCCCTCGAGAATCGTACGAAGACAATCCTGCGGTGACCACCGCCTCCTCCGACGCTGATTTGCGTTTCAATGTACCATCCCTTACTGCCTCGATAGATTATTCAACCTCGCCTCACACATCTGCAGCGTTAGTTCAAGAGACAACAGTATGCTCTCAGGAGCAGTCGTCTACCATAAGTTTCTCTAGCGAAACTTCAGCTGGTATTATGACCCCTCCGTCCACTACGTGCCCCACTGTCATTGTGGTACAGGATCAACCACAATCTTCCAATGCTAATTACAAAGCTTCCATTGCGTCCGCGCTAACACCAGTATTCTGCACTCTGCTGCTAGCTGCCCAACAGCTTCTTTGCAACTGCGCCTCTCCTGCCAAGGAGGAACACCGCATACTTCGGAATCTGGTGAATTCATTCGCTACTGATGGATCGAGGATAGCATTCAGTGAGGCCCTAAACGATGTGTGTGCTACTCTCTTTCCACACAGATGGAGGCCTTCGAAAAAACGTGTACATACCGTTAAGATTCGAAACAATCAGCACCGGCGACGCCTAAAATATGGCCATATTCAACGTCTTTATCATACCCGCCGGAAAGATGCTGCAAGTACGGTGATTGACGGAAGATGGCGCACTGCCTTTCTTAACGAGGACGAGAACATTCCAGGTTTCACGGAATATTGGAAGAATGTCCTCTCCAGACCTTCTGCTAATGATGAGCGCGCACCACGTCGATTCCTCCCAGCTAATGATGACTTGGTAAGGCCAATTGTCCTGGAGGAGATGCAAGGTGTTCTCAAACAGATGCGGGGTTCGGCTCCCGGTGTAGGCCGCATCAAGCCAGCCGATATTTCAAGGATGGATCCCTACTTTGTAACTTCTTTTCTTAACTGTCTTCTTGCTTCCTACCCATTTCCCATCCACATGAACACTGCTTGGACCACCTTCGTACCAAAAGTTTCCCAGCCCATCTCCCCTGACCAATTCCGTCCAATCGCAGTTTCATCTGTCTTCACACGCCTTCTTCATCGTATCCTCTTTGATCGTTGGGTTCCGACTTTCCCTACCGAGTGCCTTCAATTTGGTTTTCTTCGTAAAGATGGCGCTTTCGAAGCCCCATCCATACTCCATGCTACTCTTCGCCATTCTCATTCTTCTCGTACCCCTCTTTCATTTGCGGCAGTGGATATCTCGAAGGCGTTCGATTCTATTTCTCATCACTCCTTACTTCGAGCAGCAGCTGCTTTCGGAGCCCCCCCCCCGCTATTATTAGATTAGTTAGCATCGTATTACAGCTCAGCGTCCTCAATCTTTAATGATGTCAAGCTTCATCCTGATAGAGGGATCCGGCAAGGAGATCCGCTTTCACCTTTGCTCTTCAGAATGTCACTAGATGAAGTTTTACACGGAGTCGCCACTTCGCCTTGGATATCACCGGCTGGCCCGATTGAGTACATCGCTTACGCGGACGACGTGATCATCTTTGCTCAAGACCGCATTTCTCTGGGAGATCACCTTCAGCGATTCCATCAACGACTGCAGTGCGTCGGCTTCAACATCAACTAGCTAAAATCTTTCTCGGTAAATATAATTGTTGATGGCGCTCGCAAACGAACCATACTCGATACGAATGCTTTGGACTGTGATCCTATTTTTATTCCCTCCATTCAGCCCGATGAAAAGTTCAAGATGTTGGGCCTGCCTTTGAACTGGAAGAGTAAGTTCCCTCTAACAGTAATCGACGATATTACTATGCAACTTAACGAAGTTACCGAGGCACCGCTTAAACCACAACAACGACTTGAGATTTTGAGGACCTATCTGCCCCACAAGCATGTTCATCAGTTAGCTCTGGCAGTGGTTCACCGGAATACATTGAAGCGGTTGGATCGAATTGTCAGATCACACGTCAGAAAATGGCTGCGCTTGCCGTCAGACACCTCCATCGCATATCTTCACGCTCCCATTTCGAGCTTTGGTTTGGGTATTCCGTGTCTGTCAACGAGTATTCCCCTGCTACGGAAGGAGAGGCTGGAACGACACCTAGCCAACTGCCATCCAGTGACCAGTTGGGCGATCCGGGACCCTGAAGCCGCTGCCATCCATCGTCTAGCGCGCTCCACTGTTACCATCGGTAATCGCGTCGTCATGGATAAAAGCTAAGCTGCGGAAGCCTGCAGAGATGCTTTTTTGCTTCAGTGGATGGCTCTCCCTTGCGAAACGTGGTCACGTCACCTTCCGCTCACCACTGGCTGAGGGACCCCACCAGGATTTTTCCACGTCTTTTCATACGGGGTGTCCAACTACGAGGGGTGTTCTTTCTACCAGAACGCGACGGAGCAGAGGCAGATCTACCAATGACCCGGCTTCTCTCAACTGCCGCGGGAGCTGCGGACAAAAAGAGACTCTGTCACATGTTCTTCAGGCGTGCTGCATCACGCATGATGTCCGCTGTAAACGTCACAATGAAATTGCCCAACAGATTGCCAGGCAATGGCGGCGCCGAAGCATTAACATTGTTATGGAGCCGAGGATTCCGACAGCCATCTCCTTCATCAAGCCAGACCTGCTTGCGTTTAGAAATTCTACGGTTCACATTGTGGACGTGGCCATCTGTGACGCGTACCGAATGGATTGTACTTATAAACTGAAAGTGGATAAATACGGATCAGGGGAGAATGCTGCAGCCATATCGCGATACATACGTGAACAGTTTCCTGAGACGACAAGTATTGTTCACCACCCCGTCGTTATCAATAATCGAGGGATGATATATTCCACCTCAGCCAAACATCTTACCGCACTCGGGATGACATCACTTGATATTTCTGACCTCTGTGTTTCTACTCTTCGTCTGACTCTGAAGGTCTACGACATCTACATGCGTGGTGCATCATCATGCCTTACATAACATGCACCCAATCTCACACGGTGACAATTGACGCGGTTCCGACCACTGTTTGAAGTTTAATTTCAATCAGTGTTTCCTATTCTGCCGGGACATTCGTCCTCTCATGGCATATTACTGTACAGCTCATCCCTCGAGCCATGCATGCAAATGTAAAAATAAATGTTAATGGCATCAACTTGCTGAGTTGTGTGGGCAAGGTGATTGCCCGAATCCTGCTCAATCGCCTCGTGAGTCAGATTGTGGAACCAAACGTGGCGGAAGAGCAATGTGGATTCCGTTCGGGTCGCAGCACTATAGATATGGTGTTTGCGGCTCGTCAGTTGCAAGAGAAGTGCAGAGAACGACACCAGCCATTGTACTCGCTTTTTGTTGATTTCACCAAGGCATTTGATACGGTGAACCGCGAGGCACTGTGGCTCGTGTTGGGTAAGTTTGGTTGCCAGCGTAAATTTGTAAGTTTAATTGAATGTCTGCACAGTGGTATGCGAGCGAGGGTGCAGCTGAGTGGAGAGACCTCGGATGACTTTGCAGTTGTCTCTGGTGTGAAGCAAGGCTGTGTCTTAGCTCCTGTCCTGTTTAATATATATCTTCATGCAATGTTATCTTGTGCTTTTGATGCGGCTTGTGCTTACGGTGTTCGTGTGGAGCACCGTATTGATGGTGGGTTGCTGAACATCCGTCGTTTCGGTGCGAGAACTCTAGTCTGTGAGACAACTATCCGTATGTTGCTGCTTGCTGACGACTGTGCGTTGTTTTCACACAGCGCGGATAAGTTGCAGTATATGACTAGTGCTCTGGTTTCGACAGTGGCCAAATTCGGGTTCACCATCAACACAAGCGAAACTGTCTGTCTGTTTCAGCCTTCACCGGAGGTGCAATCTTCAATAATGTCGCAAATCAGCATTGGTGCTGAGGTATTGGAAACCACCTCCCGCTTCTGCTACCTTGGGAGTGTGATGTCGACTGATCAGCAGCTACACGTTGAGTTGCGTAATCGCGTGTCGAAGGCGGCAGCGGCATTCGGGAAGCTTGAGTACCGAGTGTGGAACAACCATCAGCTTACCATTGGCACAAAGCTGATGGTGTACAAATCCATGGTACTGTCCGTCCTTCTTTACGGCAGTGAAACGTGGACGATGTACCGTCGGGATGTGCGATATCTCGAGCGGTTCCAACAGCAGTGTCTGCGACGAATTTTGCGGATCGGTTGGGGCGCCAGAGTCGCAGACACGGAAGTGTTGCGCCGAAGTGGGATGTATGCAGTGGATGGCATACTTTTACTGCGACACCTGAGATGGCTCGGTCATGTGAACCGTATGGATTCGACGCGGATACCGAAACAACTTTTATACGCTCAGCTGAGTATTGGAAAGCGGCATGCTGGGAAACCAAAGTTACGTTACCAGGACATGATTAAAGTGAGCCTCACGCGTTCTAACCTTGAATGTAGATCATGGGAATCGAAGGCGGTTGATCGGCGTGCATGGCGCGATCTAATCACGAAGGCAGTTGCTGAAGTGCGGGAGAAAGACCTCATGCATGCAGAGAAGAAGCGGCAAGTGCGGAAGCGGCAAGCACCAATGAATTGTACTCCATCGACATCGAGCACATTGTGTTGTAGAACATGCGGTCGCGAGTGCCTTAGTCAGGCAGGCCTAGTGAGCCATGAGAGAGGTCACTCGGGACCACTGCCGAAGCGACGACGGGTCCCGCAGTGAACGTAGGCAGCACCGGCGCAGCGTTTGTAGGCACGTTGAATTCGATTTACTAACCGCGTGCTTGCATGCTAAGTCTCTTTATTTCAGGTGGTGGGTTTACAGCTTTTACCTTAATGCTTTTCTTTCTCATATAAACATCTCCCTGTACTCTATTCCATTAACTTGCACACATCGCCTAAGCCAATTGTATTCGATTTCCATAACATTTTTGCGTTCGTGGCATTCCGTGAACTATACTTTCTGACCTCGTGCACTTAGCTAGGATTTGTTTGTAAACAACTTATGACATATGATATTTAATTAAGGTTTATATCACCGTTTCCTTATGCAGTAATCGAATTTTTCTCTTTTTCTTTCTCTCTCTCTCAAGTGTTTGGCTGTTGTTTGATATCCCCGGTGTGGCTGCGCTTGATGTGCATGTTGACAAGGTGCCTACCTGTCTATTACCCACTACCTCGTCGATACTTGCTCCAGGAGACAGTTGGTCGTTGCTGGAGGGGACGGGGTGCACGGTCCTTGTGGCCGTGCTAGGCTCGAAGAGTGGTTCCATGCACTCAGTGTGGAGCGGACTACGGTCCAGCCACCGCCTTGTGTGCGCTTGATTCCCCAAATACAGCTTGCTTGTGTTTGCCTGTGAAGGAGTGTGGGCCGGCTCCGTTGAAATACCGTGGCTCCCATCCACATGCCTCCCGGTCTTATTCCTTTGGGTTTACACTGGATATGGGGTGTGTGGTTGGAGCTGTGGGTGGTGCAGCGCAAGCCAACCATGGTCCCTCTGTAGGCGCAGGCGTCCTGTGTCTGGCCACAGTGACAGGCAAATCCGAAACCGGATGCCGCCAACCATATATGTGCAAGGCGTGCCCCATGCTGAGGCTGATGTTGCATTCTTGATGCTTCTTCACCGCAGTTGGGCTAAATCAACTTACACTTAAACTAGGTCTTTTTAAGCTGGATAAAGTTCATTCCGCTTTATTTGTTGTGTTCTGCCTCCCTGAATAATGTTCTGTTAACTGGCCACGTTGCTTACACTAATTATGCTGTTGATATCGCCTTACTTGGTGACGATCCTGAGAGTATGCAACTCATTCTGGATCGTTTGGTGGTTGAAGCATCTGATTATCGCATGAGCTTCGCCCTATCGAAGTGTAAAATACTGCTCAAAGATTGGCATTCGCCTGCTCCCGTACTCACTCTCGATGGTGAACAAATTGAACAGGTAGATAGTTTCGTCTACCTTGGGAGCTGTATTTCTGCTTATGGCACTATCAACAAAGAAGTTTCTCTTCGTATCGCTAAAGCTCGATCGGCATTTGTCAATTTGTGGCACTTGTGGCGTTGTCGCGACGTCTCATTCTCACTAAACGGCCGAGTTCACAGTGCATCAGTTCGCTCAATATTGTTGTATGGGTGCGAGCCCTGGCCGCTTCGCGTGGATGACATGCGTCGTCTTTCCGCGTTCGGTAACGGTTGCTTAAGGAGGATCGCGCGTGTTTGGTGGCAACATCGAGTTAATAGTAATGACGTTCGACGTCGCATCTTGGGGAATGCGAGTATTCCCTTCAACAAACTGGTTTTGTTGCGCCATTTGAGATGGCTCGGTCACGTTCTACGCATGGCACCTGAGCGTCTACCGCGTCGCGCTCTATTCGCTCGTCAAGGACCTGGCTGGAGGCAACCGCGTGGTGGTCAGCCTTCCACTTGGCGGCAGCACATGAAATCGCAGACGTCGTGTCTAGCCGGTGTAGGATGCGTACCTCTTCCAGGATGGGGACCCAAATATGAGGAGTGCCAATGGCTTAGCACTCTTGAAGATATGGCCCGCAACCGGAATCAGTGGAAGAATTGTGTACATTATTGTATTGATTCACATGTTTAATTCTACAAACATTAAAATGACAAAAAAGGAACAAAAGCGGCGTGTGAAAAACAAACTAAAAATGTTTTGTTCTGGTTTTTATCAAAATGTTCCATTCTTCCTGCGGCATATTAGTTGAAGTGTGTTGCTCACCTTCAACTAGCATGCCACGATGATTATGACGCCGTGAATCTTGCTTATCTCCTTATCTCCATGGTTTTAGGCTGGCTCTTTGTCTAGCTAATAGACTGTTGAGAATACATACATACATACATACAGGATGCGGGGGGACAACGCTCCGCGTGCTTGGACGGTATGGTTTTAAAGGTAGTTCCGGATCCAGTCCATCAAGGCCTCTGAAACGCTGTAAGACAACAGTTTCTGTAGTAAATATGTAGCCGAACCAACCTGCCAACTCTTTCAATACTACTTCGAGGCTGGCCTCTCGCTTGATTTGAAAGTATGTATGGTGAAGCTTATCCATAGATGAGGAAACCGACCTGCCTGACGTCGAGCATTTACATTTTAAAATGGCGCTTTAGCTTTATCTCGAAGCTCTGAATATCATTACTCTTGCTCAGCACGGTTTTTGGAGGACACGCCCTTGTGTTACCAACCTGCTTGCAGCTTGCGAGAAGTAGGTGAATTCAGAAGATGCCGATAATTGCTTTAATATTGTTTTTGATGATTTTAGTGAGACTTTCGACCCAGTCCGTCATGGACATATCCTCACATACCGTGGAAATTGCGTCTCCGGGAATATTTTCTCAGGAAGTTTGAGTGCGCTTCGATCGAGAACGTTCAGAGGCGTGTATCACAGTCCGTATCAGTACTGCGTGATTTATCATATCTTCTCTGACTTCAGCGTATGACGTTATTCTCTCTGGACTATCGTCGTCACCGTGACCTGATATACGCTAGATGCATCCTAAAAGGAGAATTGAGGAGAGAGGTGCAACAGTACTTCTAGCCCAACGTGGATAACTCGACACGGAGTCACAGTTGGAAACTATTTAAACCGCGGAGGCTGCACGTCCACTCCGACGTCACATTATTCACCCTGGTCGTGAATAATTGGAACAACCTCCCGGAATGGGTTGCCAGTGCCCAGACTGAGAAATGTTCCAAGCAGCGGTTGGATAACCACATACTGAGAACGCCTGGATTCCGCTGTTTTTACTGCAACTAACGATCCCCAGGGAACACATTTTAGCAACAACACGCACCATCCGGTCAATGAATGGGAGGTGATGAAGCTGATACCAACCTTTTACCCTTCTGCTTTCTACCACATTGTGCAACATGGAAGTATTGACAGAATTAGGTCCGCTTTTTGAACGTCGCTAATACCTTCAATAAATCAAAAGAGTTTCTCGGTCCAGGTGGACTGAGTTTTGGAATATCATATCTCAAAAACAATAATTAAGCTCGAAACTTAGTGAATGAAAGTATTGGAAGTATTGTCTCCTCCAGCGGGCATCAGGACTCGACGGGGAGCGACAGGAATGTATGCTTAATACTTCCAGTGGATGCCGCACTCATCGGACAAAATAAGCACGCACTTTCACACGCAGTTTTACGTGACATCATCTGTCGAAAAGTCATTTGAGGATTTAAAGAAAGAACTGAAGAATTATGTACTTGTTGCAGCTGACGCTCATTTACACTTAAGTGCTTGAGATAGATACTTATGACGTAGGCATCTCAGCTTCTATAAACCAATACGGAAGACCGATAACTTTCTCCCATCTTATCTACTGTTTAGAAAATATTCTTCGATAGAAAGAAGCCAGTACTATTAACGATGTGGCGAGAAAAAAGCGATATCAGCTGCTGTATAACCACTTCTGGCTGCTCATCATCAACAGCAATATATCAGCTATCTGAACTGATGATTCGCTGCCGCACGACGGTGGCGACTTACGTAGCGAACAATAAGAAGAGGGAGAGAAGGGGACCTAGCGTAAAGCCTTAATACCATAAGCAAGCATTCAAGTTCAAATCGCCTACACCTTGTCAACATCATACCATCACAAACAGCTGGCTATCTTACAAGGATAATAAATCATAGATCAGCGTTCTGTTACCTTCGCGTGCGGTAGTATGAACCCGACACAATTGCAAAACGGAAACTATTGCATTCTTTCACTACGATCTTGATAAGTCCAGTCAGGGAGCTGCAGCAGCTGAACCTAGAATTGCTCCCTGATTCTCTATGCCACCTGGACTTAACTCACGTTAGTGATTTCTTTCTCATCAAAAGCCTACAGTATTCTGTGACTGAAGTCAGTTTAATGATTCCGAGTCGTGTCATCTACTGTGGGTTAAAAATGAGATTTTTTTAGCTTCCTTTGATCTATCTGGAAAAAACGACAATCCTTTGAACGCATCAGGGTATATTTTTAGGGTCCTTTCGAAACCGCTATCTATTAACAATTGCAGTTGTTTTCTTTTTTCTTCACTTTTCATGCCTTGATTTTACATGTATCATGATAAGTTGTTTCTGTCGACCCTTTTCGATGTTTGCATGCCGGCATACATTCAGTTCGATGCTTTTTTCTATGTTGCATGAACTGCGTGGTTTTCTTCATAACAAAGAAGTAGCGACGTACCGTGCAATCGCGTCTCGCCAATAAGCGGGTGATGAAGTCGGATACTTAATTGGAACATTATGGAGAGCCATTTCTCTCTTTCTACGTTCCCGGAACCTCCTGGTTAACCCACAGAAATTCGTTCTTTTCGATGCATTGCATCGAATTCGATCGTTTCTGTAGATCGCGGCAATAGTGACTCCGAATGAGAGGTTTTACGAACATAACCGGAAGTCTTCTTCCGGCTTCTCCCTTTCGTCTAGACGTTACCACTGGGTCCTAAGCTACTAAGCAAGAACATCCGGTCCTCCAAGTTTGATCTTGTTGCAGGACAATTGGAACTTATGGAATGTAAGCCCATACCATACTTTCAAATGGGGTGATAAAATCGCATCAACCCGTCGTTTTGCCCTTACGGGCCAAAATGTGCTCGAGCACAGTGGTAAGATTTACGCCACTTCAAACGAACCCAACACACCGATCACAAGTGTTTACGCCTCCGGACTATTCTCAACCAATCCTTATGGAAATTCCCTCCCTAGGAAACGACATTGTGGCATTTCAGTGACGCGTTATTATTCGTTCAGAAACTGATTTGCCTTATTATTTATTCCTTCACTTTGTGCAAAGCATTATCGACCACATGTCATAACCTCAAAATTTAGTCGATATTCCAAGAGATGTGGCGTCTGTAGTCGAATGATCGCCATTTGTATCTGCGTAAATGACTGGGCGACGTCGGAGTATCCCTAATCCGCCCGTGACAGGTGGCGTTCGCGTGGCAGCGAAGCGTCGGTGCTGTGCACCGGCGTACAACCTCAAAACTCTTTCTGCATCGTTTCCCATCCAACGCAACCCATGTTTGTTACATGATTTCTTCTAAATTTTGGTTTGGTGGCATGTGATATCATTCCTTATTGCATGCTTCTGGTCACTACACTACTTTTCTCCACCATGCCTTCAGCTCTTTTCGCTAGTCACAAAAAAACAAAACCTGAATATCCAGGTCTTGATTCCTTACGTTCTGGTCTATCTTTAGCCGTTCTGTTTTACTACAATGACAGACTGGACAACAGGCTACATTTGAATGAAACCGAGGTTGAATACTCTCTAATCGGTTGAATTTTGATGAACATGTATCCGCTCGCAGCCCGTTTGACAGTATCAACTAGAGCAAGCGCACTGCTTGTTCGATGTTATTGTCCACACTTTAATCAATCCTGCCGTTCCTACTTTCTACGAATTTAGTAAGCTACTTCTTTAGGTGGCTAACTTTGGTGATCCTATGGATGCGTAAGTGGTAGTGTACCTATGCTTCTCAGAAGCCTAGTTAGATTGGATGTTCCGGCTCAGTTCCGGATGCATGTACACAGTGAGCATTCTGTGCAACTTTGCGTTCCTCTTCCTCCTCATCATCATCACGATCTTCAGACGCAGCGGCGCTACTTCACTTGATACCGTATGGCAGCTCGCTAGCGGTGGATTAAAATAGATCACGCCACCACACGCTCCTGATGGTTTGATTCCATCCCTGACCTTTAATCGTTTTGATACGTATACGTCAATTCTAATTGATAAACTGCTGGTTTCCCTTGGACTTCATCCGGAAGGCTGGGAAAATCATCTTTACTTGTCGATCAACATACTATCTCAGTCCACGATTAAACATTCCTCCCATTATACTCTTTGTACTGAACCTTCCTCGAATTGCTTTTGGTACATCGAGTTTCGGTGGGATAGGTTTTTGTTGTTAGCGCTATGTGCCTTGCACCCAGCCGGACGAACTGGTGGAAATATACTGGGGACGAGTGCTGATCGGTATACGTGAGGAACTGTAGATGAGGGATGCAAGAGCGAATGGCAAATGGTACAGATCCCACCAACAATCGTTCGTGATTGCACGACAGCAGCGCATCATTGCGACGTAGACTTTTCAACTATTCCACTCCAATAGGCTAGCAGCCAGCATTGAGATCATGGGTAGCATCGGAGCACTTTTAATGCAAGTCAGGTCATGATATGCTTTATGTACCCAGATGAGTACATTTTCAGCATCTTACCATATAAACTGCTGATGGGTAGAATGGCATCAACAATGTAAAATGTTATGATTATCTGCACGTCTCACCATCTTAAGTTATTCCGCCTGATACGGAAAACGGGCAGCAGGTCTGGTATTAGCGAGACCATATGCGATGAGAGTAGACAGCTAATCCACAGCTTGTCAAAAAGCTTGGGCCATTGGGCCGAACACTTTGAAAAGCAGCCTAATTGACCAGAGTTATCATCTTCCTTTTCGAGCATTGGTCGCTCTTCTCCATGGGCCATCCCTTTGGATCCACTCTCATTCGTAGCCGAACGTGAACTCAGACGGTTTAAATTGAATAAGGCTGCAGAATCAGATAGACTTCCCCCAGCCCTCTTAAATTCAGGGTACCTGCCCTTGTAGATGAGTTGCACAACTTATCGATGTTGTGTTGCCGCCGAATTTTCGCACCCTACGACTGCAATGCGAACACGGAAGATAAACCGGGACTGAGTTGCATACAAGGAAATGGGCTTCATTTAAAATGGTACACTGGTAGATGAAGCAAAGCTACCAACCAACAACATAATAGACACTGGATACTACCAGCGAATGAGAAGTGCTAGGAGTAATAAGCAATCACTTACGCCCGAGGAAACGGAATTAGCGGGGACAGGATCCTGTGATGACGTCCATTACGAACGACATGCACCGGCCAATCCAATTAACGTTTGAACAAATGTCACTAACCAAATGATAGCGGAACGAAAGCTGGTATTTACGCGTTGTCACAAGAAACATATGTTCAATAGGCACCCTTCCAACAATCAGTACTGTGGGATCATGATATTGTCCTAACAGACTGGAGCCGCTCCGTCATAGTCCCAATTTTCAAGGATCGCTCTCCTTTGGAATGCAGCAATCATAGAGGTATCAGTGTGATCCCCATCGCTTCTAAGTTGCTTGCCTGCTGAACAACCTCCTCGTGCTGCCAGCTGGGTTGTCCGGTATTATCTCGGTCCAGCGAATAGTTCAGCGGCAGTGTTCCAGGACGGTGGGTTTTCACCTGGCAAGCGTTCTGCCTATACAAAGTCACATGTGTCCGTTTAACAACACTGCGACGTGGCGGATGTGACTCGCCACTAAATAAAGTCACTGCCCCTTATTTCACTTTGGTGAAGCATTGTATCCCAGCACCTTGCTGTTGAAATCGTGGGGAAGATTTGGCCCTTGTTTGGCTACTCACCAAACGAAAGGCGTGCGAACTGAGCAATCAGTCATCGGCTCCCAATGGTTGCGAACCCCTGACTTCGCTCCGCTGCCTTGCCGCTGGGCTATTGAGCCAAAGGCTCAGGGTGGAGTCACCTAAGACAAATCTCTACTTCTGCTTGGGCAACCGGGTAGTATCGTGCCCTCTGTGAAAACCATTTATTTCGCACTTACTACTATGTCGCTTACTTCTACTACTACTTTCGCTTCTACTCGTGCTTCTTCATCGCGCGCCAACTTTTCTTTTCTTGATTAATGTACAACCTGTTGAATCTACTTCCAATGCCCGTCTCGCTGGTATCCAAATCATCCGGTCATCAGTTATACTTCGACCCCGTATGTCGTTCCGTCTGGCAACGTTCTATGTTCGGACCCTCCTACAGATTGCACAACAAGCTGGCCTGGTGCGCACTCTAGTCCCTCGCTATCGATGTTTGTTGTCTTTCATAGACTCAACTAGAGGATCCCAGCACCGTGGTTAAATTCTCGTTCCCAGCTGTTCTTGAGACCACATATTGCCTACGTCTGTCTAGTGACATGCAGGCAGCAGCAGCCGGCTTAGCTGGTGTCGGTATCGCATTGAGTGACAAAGCGGAGGTTGCATTACTTGACTGGTTTCCAATCGACAGCCGGCTGTGTGCGGTTCGGCTTCAAGGCTCATGTAGAATCAACAGATATCGTGAAGAGAGGCGCAATTTGTTTGCCGTTTCTGCTTACGCTCCAACCGATGCAGCTGTGCGTCAGTTAAGGATTACGTTTATCGTGGTCTCCACAACCTTTTGGACAAGACCGAAAAGTCAGATGTCATCGCCCTTGCCGGAGACCCCAATGCACGAGTAGGTCGCCTGCTTTCGTGCGAACGTCATCTTGATGGCAGTCACGCGCTTGATGAAATCCGTTCAGACAACGGTGATAGACTTCTTACGTTATGCGAAGACCACCGTCTGTTTCTCGCACGTACGAACTTTAGGCATATCAGAAGACGCGCAGCCACCTGGCGTCCTCCTTCACCAACGCTAGTGTGGTCACAAATAGATCACATTGCAATCAGCTTTAGATGGCGAGGCATCGTCCGGGGTTTTGGATCGATTTGGTCTACCTACATCGATTCAGATCATGCTTTGGTCTGCGCGGACATCTGCATGCGCTTCGGTGGCTCCTCAAAACGAAAGCTCCATACGCTCGACACCAACAAGTTAGCTGACCTCTCTACTCGATCAACTTATCAAGCTTCCTTATCGCATGCATTCATTGGGCTCCACCTCGAGACATTGAAAATCATTGGAGTTTCCTACTTGAAGCGATGTTAACTTCCAGTCATTTAATCTGCGCCCTCTGAGGGGCTCGATTTCCGCACACTCACTGGAATTGTTTGATCGTCGTAGAGCTACCCCGGCCGATTCAAATAGCAGTGCATTGCGTCGCATTCTCAGCCAACAACTCAAGCAATGCCTGCTTGCGGATCGCGAAGCTTGGTGGTCCCAGCGCGCCTCAGAGATGGAAACGGCAGCCATCTCTGGAAACTTACGCAAGCTCTTTCAGGTCATTCGGGCCACTGATCACAAAAGACCTGGTGTCAGTGAGGTCATTTGCGAGGTTGACGGAACGCCGATAAGCAACTTACATAGGCGTATGGACCGCTGAGCTGAACACTTCCGCACTCAATTCAGCTGGCCTCCGCCGGTGAGTCTATTGAGTATACCTACTTGCGCTCCTTGGAACGTCTCATTGGAACCACCCACTGAAGCTGAGATTTGCTTTGAGCTCCGACACTTAAAACGATTCAAGTCTGCTGGCCCAGACGGACTTCCTCCAGAGTTGTTCGGGGGCGAAGTAATTGTCAGCCAGCTAACAGCTCTGTTCTCTAAGTGCTGGTGTGCAGAAACAATTCCATCCGCTTGGGGCGATTCAATTATCGTGCCGATCTTCAAGGAAGGTGCCCGTACCCTATGCGCTAACCACCGAGGAATTTGTCTAATGTCCGTTGCCACCAAACTGTTAACATCCATTCTACTCCGCAGACTAACCCCGATTCGAGAATTGCACTCCCGTGAAAAACAGGCTGGTTTCCGCCCCGGTCGAGGGTGTATAGACCACTTATTTACGCTCCGCCAACTCCTTGAAACGCGTCATCTTTACTGCCAGCCCACTATGGTTGTTTTTCTGAACATCCGAGCCGCTTTCGACTCCGTTGATCGGCCAGCTTTATGGCGTTGTTTACAAAAGAATGGAGTACCCGAAAAGTATATCGCCATCCTTCGAGCATTGTATTGCAATGTCTCAGGTAAAGTGAGGGCTTGTGGTAAGCTCTCTTCACCTTTTGACGTCACTAGCGGTGTACGACAGGGTTGCCCCATGTCCCCGTTTCTCTTCATTTTTACGATCGAGGATGTCCTTCTAAATGCTCTCGAGGAGTTTCAGCGTTTTGGTGTAGAGTTTCTTCCTGGCCACCGCGTGACCGATTTAGATTATGCTGATGACATTGCCTTGCTTGGTGATGACGCAAAGAACACACAAGCCATTCTAAACCGCTTGGCGATTGGAGCATCAAAATATGGAATGACCTTTGCTCCTACGAAATGCAAAGTCCTGGTCCTGGATTAGCATTCACCTGCTCCAGTGCTCACTCTTCAAAGTACGCAGCTTGAACAAGTGGACAACTTTGTTTACCTCGGAAGCTGTGTCTCTGCTGATGGTAGCACTGGAAAAGAGATTTCCCTCCGCATTGCCACAGCCCGTTCGGCATTTGCCAACTTGAGGCATCTGTGGCGACGCCGCGACGTTTCACTATTGGCTAAGGACAGGGTTTACAATGCCTTTGTTTACGCGGTGCTGCTGTATGGGAGGGAGTCCTAGCCGATTCGTGTAGATGATTTGCGTCGGATTTCGGCCTTTGACAATGTATGTCTGCGGAGAATAGCTAGAGTGTGGTGGACGTGCCACGTACGCAACGATGATGTTAGATGTCGCGTCTTGGGTAACACGGGACTTCCACTTGACAGACTGGTACCGCTGCGTCAACTGAGATGGCCGGGCCACCTTTTACGCATGCCATGCGAACGGCTGTCCCGACGCGTTGTCTTCGCTCGCACAGAACCAGGCTGGAAGAGATTGCGTGGTGGTCAGGCTATCACGTTGCGACAAACGATTAAAGCGCTGACTTCCAGTTTGGCTATCCTAGGTCTCGTGCGTCTTCCGGGCTGGGAGATCAAAGATGAAGAACACCGCTGGCTGGAGACTTTCGGATATATATATATATATATATATATATATATATATATATATATATAAGTCTATTTGTCGACGACCTAAGGATGTGAAGAGTGATCAGCTCCACTATTAACTGCGGCGTGTTTTAGCTAGACCCAACTCCCTCCATATGGTCTGCAGCTGTACGCCTCCTGGTCAGCCCATGCAACTCCGTATTCATGAGTCTGGGGAACGGTGGTGACAGCGGAACCTACACGCTTGACGGCCAATTGCTGCTTTCCACGCCTTCCCCGTAGTCGGTGGACAGCAGGAACAGGCTACAACGAAACGGACTGCGCATGTTCTGGACAATCAAATGCAGCTTCCGCATATGACCTGAAGAGGTTACCACTCGTCTCTTTTCCATCATCACGGCAACGCTAGATTACGGTTCGCTCGCCTACTGTCCGGTCACCCGAGACGAGACGCAGAGCATCGAACAATTCCAACACGTTGCGGTGGTAAGATGCCACACTTAGATGCCAGTTGTTCAACCATCGATGCAGCTAAACTATTTCTGGATGAAACTCTGAAAGATGGTCGATCGCTACAAGGGAAGTACTGAAGGTTAGTGCACAATCGACTTAGGTCGACATGAACGAATCTCGAACGTTGGCCGAGAATGAAATAGTAAGGATATGTGTCCTATATTTGTGCGTGGTTCTAATTGACGCGAGATATAAACTGAGCTTGTGTTCTATGAATAATAGATTTTTGATCGAGGCCAAGACTTTGACTCTGCTTCACGAAGGGTCACTTGACACACGTCACTACCATGCTTATCCCCAGTTTACGGGACTTACCGTACTAAGATAGGTGCGAGAGGCTGGGACTATGAAAGTCGACATCATGATGACCTACTGTATTCTATATCTCCGTGGTTTCTCTGTGTTGAGGCCACTGCTCAACTTCGCAGCTTAGCTCATGTCTGGTGGGTACACCGCGTGAGCAGTGAGCGTGTTCGGTGTCGCCTGTTTGCAGCAGGAAAAGCGAGTGAACCACTAAGCACCGTTATATCACGCACCGGGCTCCGATGGCTGGACGACATGTTGCGCATGCCAGCACACGGACTCCCGCGATGTGCGCTGTATGCACGACCGGGGTCCGGAAGGAAGAAGAAGAGGGGAGGCCAGGGGATGACTTGGTCAAGAGGAATGAAAACCCTCACTTCGAAGTTGTCGTTGGTTGCTGTCTCCCGACCGCCGGGCTGGGGTCCTAAGGACGATGAACAGGTTTGAGTGAATACACAAAATGATATGGCGAAGAGCCGACCTCGATAGAGTTTGTATTGTGAGTTTCTATTTCCCTCCCCCTCCCGCTTAGCTTCCCGCCTCAACAAAGATCTCGCACTACATGTATAGTACTACTATTAACATTATATTACTCGCTTTTTACCTTTAGTATTCTATAATCTTTAGTATCTCGTTTTCTCATAAATCTTTTGTATTGCGACATGGTTATTTGAAGTGTGTTTCTCACCTTATGCTAATGTGTAATGATGATGCGGACACCAGTACACACTTGTAATTCCAGATTTGAGGCTAGTTCGCCACCCTTTGTACGGCGATTGGCCAGTTTTTGGGATCGTGCAACCAAACTCAATGCAGCATCTCAAAACATTATAAGGTTTACACATCTCCACTGTTAGTTTCAATGAATATCTGTCCACTGATAATGATATCTTACATTTATGAGTCACAGTTTACTGTGAGTTATACTTTTTTACCATGTAGGAAATTGAAAAACAAGCACGGTGTTACCAAGTTATATATAGTTTTCTTAACGTTTTCAATGAAATGTTACGGATGTAAATTTCTACTTGCTCCTGTAATACTTTATTCCGTCCTAGCCATGTCACTTGCTCTTGTGCACTAACTACATTATTTCGGTTGTGGAAGAAACGTCTGCAATCGAGTTACCGAGTTCGGTAAACTAACCAACAGGTCGCTGTCCGAAGGTTCGTTGCCATTTGACTGGAACTGTTCGGTGATGAAGCCTATTCCGAAAGCCGGCGACCCTAGCAAAGTAGACAACTGCAGGCCACTTTGTCTGACACCTATTTTGGCAAAGATTGCTGAGAAAATCGTGAAGAAGGGATTGCTGCAGTTGCTACAGTCAAACGAGGTCCCGACGCCCACGCAGCACGGTTTTATGCAAGGTCGCTCATGCATTACGAACCTGCTTGTGACGAGGCATGAGTGTTTGAAGGCAACAAGCAAGGGGAAGTCTGTCGATGAGATATTCATCGATTTCAGTAAAGCGTTCGACAAGGTCATCCATGAGGTTCTCCTTCACAAACTCAGGATGTGTGGTGTCGGTGGCTCACTGCACCGGTGGATCCGCGACTTTCTTGTTGGACGAAAGTGGAGGGTACAGGTCGACGACCATCTAACTGACTGGTACCCCTCTACAAGTGGCGTGGATCAAGACACTGTGCTGGGCCCCACTCTGTTCCTGATCCACATCAACGATTTACCTCAGCTTCTACGGTCGCCGTGTGCCTTGTTTGCAGACGACATGAAGATTTGGAGAGAAATTGACGCTCCTGGTGACTGTGGCCTACTTCAGCAAGACCTCAACCGCCTATCCACATGGTCTGCACAAGTTCTTCTCCCGGTCAACCCAACCAAGTCTGTATTTATGAGCCTGGGGAAGGGTGCTGAGGGCAGAACATACACCATTGACGGCCAAACGCTGTATCCCACAACCTCCGTGAAGCACCTAGGTGTACTCTCGCACTACGATTTGAAGTCCGTGGACTACACGAACAGGCTATATCGTAACGGACTGCGCATGCTTTACCGTCGCAACGAGACTGGACCTTAACATGGTGCGACAGTTTGCGTACCTCATTGACCCATTGAGCTATACTGGGTGATGCCTCCGAGCATCTTGAGAGCTACTCCTACCAGGTTGGTCAATGGTGAGAGGTCAGACAAACTCAGTCTCCTGGTCCTCCAGGTTGTGGGTTTAAAATGGGATGGCGTCCATTTCTGTAAAACTAAATCACTGTCACACCGCTGCCTTGCGGACAGGCTTTTGAGCCAAAGGCTTTGGATGAGGACCCTAATCGTTCTCCTGTCTAGGTCTGGGCGCCCTGGCAGTATCCCAGCCCACATACAACCATGACATTTTCTTCAAACATAAACTTCATCCTGCATCGGCCGTCGCGCAGATTATCAAGGGTCGCCTTATCTGCTGCATACAGCAGGGCGGATAAGCGAAAACATGCTACTGCTGGCGCCTCCCTTCTTTTTTCCCACCTTTTTCTCTTACTCCCATCCCGGCCCCTATTACTAACCTTCCTTCTATAATTCCCAGCTTAATTGACAGCAACCGAAGTGCTACTGGAGTAGTACCATCTGCAGCCACCATCCCACAGCACCTATCGGACGCCTATCGGCAAAAGTTCCTTATAAGGCCACGCTGTCCCGTTTCCATGGCGACATTCAACGTCCGCACTCTAAGACAAACAGGTCAGCAGGCTGCACTCGCACGCACGTTGGACACACTGGGTATTGATGTGTGTTGTGTGTCCGAAACTAGGATTAACAACCCTAATGGGGTTATTGAATAAACTGTACCCGGCTTATCCTCTCGTTATTGGTTGCACGCATCCGGAGACGCCGATGCAACACTCACGGGTCAAGCTGGTGTAGGTATCATTCTAAGCTCCAAGGCTGAGTCATCGTTGGTTGATTGGATTCCGGTGAACAGCCGTTTATGTGCAGCCCGTTTGACGACATCAGCTAAGGTGAATTCGCGAAGTAAAACAAAACGCTGTTTGTTTGTGATTTCCGTTTATGCTCCCACCGACTGCAGTTCTAATGCAGTCAAGGACACTTGCTATCACGAACTGAACGCCCTACTACGCAGTACTACTAGTTCAGATATTATAGTACTTGCAGGGGATATGAACGCACAAGTAGGGCGTCTGACCTCTTCAGAATCTCAGCTGGGTGGTAAGTATGGACTTAACTCCGAACGGACTGACAACGGCGAGCGTCTCCTGCAACTGTGTGCGGAGCACCAGTTGTTTCTTACTAGCACTGCTTTTAGACACAGTGGGCGCCGAAGTGCCACTTGGCGTCCACCTGTTGCTGGTCAGCGATGGACCCAAATTGACCACATAGCCAAAAGTTACAGGTGGCGCGGTTCCATTCTGGATTGCCGCTCGTACTGGAGTACCTGTGTCGACTCTGATCATGCCTTGGTGCGTTGTCGTTTCTCCATGAACTTTACCGGAAGGCGCACAATGCGTCTCCCCCGATTAGCAACGGAGAAATTGTCCCAGCCCTCTGTCAGGCAAGCCTATCAAGAACCACTGCATAGCGAACACTCCCTGTCTTGTCCCAATGACACTGAACTTCAGTGGAATAGGATCTCGGCCACTATGCACGACGCAGGAGCATCTGCTTGTGGCACTATCAGTCGTCATCGCACCAGTCACTGGATATCCGAGATGTCCGTGAACCTTTTGGAAGCTAGAAGGCACCTCCCGGCTGGTTCTGAACACAATGTGACCAGACGTGTCATTAGGCGTGAACTAAAGCGGAGCCTACGTGCTGACAAGGAAGCCTGGTGGACC
>CALYDF020000298.1:0-20770 GCA_944474145.2 Dicrocoelium dendriticum
AAACCTGACCAGCAATGGTTTGCGAGGACATGCGTCAAACCGACATGTAGTGAAGCATATTGGAATGGTGGATGCTACCAAACCCACAATGCGACCCGCAATCTCAATGTGGAACATGATTCGCACAGATTTGAAGCAGAACAAGTAAATGCGAATCGTTAGGTATAGCATGTGAAGCACCGCCAATTACCAATGAATATCTTGCGAGCATCTACTATGCCGAAATTCTTCTGTCAAAAGGGGCAGGGCGTACACAAATCAAACTCTGTACCGCCTCCTAAATAATTGTGAATAAGGAATTGGAATGCACCACAAGTGCCGACGCATGGTCCCTCCTGGAAGTCAGGGACTGCCCGGCTGAACCCTTTAACATTGCTCCGTCATCTGTACTCCTCAAGTGCAGCGTCACTTAATGAATGATCCTCTTGTGGGTCGTCTTCGTTGTGGCTAGGATTTTTGAACACTGGTGCTGTTGCGTGAAATCAGCCATGATTATGACACCACGTAATCGGCGGCAGAACCCATCGGACTGTATTTATTCCTTAGTACACGTCAATGTCTAATGAAATAAAAATATACTTGTCGAACCATTTTAGTTTCATTAGTGCAACCATCTGATAATTGAGGGTTACGGATCTTGCGCACAATCATTTTCCATACTCCTTTAGGATTGCCTATATTGCTTCGATAGATGAATCTTGCTGTAGTGACCAGTCCACTTGATTTGTAGCTCAGGTAAGTTCATGGAAGCCAGTTTACAGTATTCCTAGGATGACTGCTACGGAAGCGAGTGTGACAGCAGCAGCTTTCGCCAAGCTAGGGCCACTGGATGTTCACTAGGTATTACTGGATTCATGCCTCACACTCCACGACAAGTTGTTAGCAGCTCGTCAACTTCAAATTCATACATGAGGGATCTGATTGCGGTTTGGTGCGAGTCCACCAGCATACGTATAGTGCTGCCCCAATCTCAGATATCATCTCCGCACTCTCTGCTTCCAGATCACTAGGCCTGTAGGGAATTTGAACCCTTGTTCTATTTCTTTGACGTGTCAAAAGGACGTATGAGCTGAAAGCGATTACGGTTCATTTTGTCTTGGGTATTTTGCAACTAGTGCAAACGGCAGCTTCACATAAAACAGTAAATCTCACCCACCCACATTTCGCCAACACTCAGGTGGATCGAGCTTTAGGGCACACGTAGAACATCCGCATTTCTTTTGGTAGCAGCAGTCTAACGAAATAGGAAAACAAATCTATACCAGCACGTCACCATGATCTGTTGTTGTTCGGTCGTTGTGGGAGTACGATTAGCCGCTCAGCTGTACATCCCGTGGAATTATATCGGAAGTTAAAAGAGTCCCAGAGAGTCCCACCGGCCACCGGAAATTAACTAATGGGCAATACTTTTACGCTTGTTAAGTCATTCGCAACTACTGAATGTGTCATGACCGTGGAACAAACGGTTGAACGTGAATCCTCAGTGATCTATTTACACAGTTTCCATGGATACGTAAAATACCAAAAATTCTAGTACCATGGCATATTAAGGTTTTCCAAATTGGCCGGATACGTATCTGGGCGATAAGGAATATTTAAACATTCAAGTCTGCCAAGGCGGGGAACTCAAGTCAAGTCAATAAAATGCTTAATACACCAACAACGCTTGAATATTCAGCCGTAAACAGACTGGCTTAATCAAATAAATGCATCGTACGCGCTGGATTCTTCCATCACCTTTCTTTCTAAAATGGGTGATTAGATTTGACCTAAACGCTTCTTTATCTACTTTAGGATTCTTTTACCATACCAATACTGTAAAATTCCTTCTCGTGCTCATTGCGAAACCGATTTTGATTTAATTATCCAAGCTGATGGAATAAAATGAGATTTGATAAAATCTGTTCAAAAGGCACTGCACTCAGCTTTCTTTTTATTTCTGTATTCTGCTGGAATTAACTCCTTAGGCGGCCGCGCACTTGCAAATAGATCCGATGAGCCTCCAGTAGCTGGTAGACATTGTTCCGGACTCATTTATGCAGAAGTAGCATCTCATATTTTCACCGCCTAATTGTTACGAATTCTTATTTTGCTAAGGTGGTTTATGTGAAGGTAACATTCAGTCTACAACAGCGTTGTCACTAACCCTTTTATCATTTGCTGGGATAACATTAAGCAACTGTCGAAGCGCCATCGACATTTGAACACGGTAGCCAGTGCATTATGCACTGCTGTCAAGATGTTGCAAACCACCAGCCAAAAACGTCGGCATCGACCCAATCTGAGCCGGCCTTTGTCGAAATCGACGAGGGTCACTAACATATTTCAAGGACACATGCACCGCAATGCGTCCTCACGTCGTATTCACACCCCCAGACATGCGTGGATGAGTAAATACAGTAGACGTACATGCCATTGGTGGGTCGGCAAATTAGTGCGTTCCAATCTACCCCTGACCAGCGCGGCGACTGAGCAAAAACGAAAGACTCTTCTCAAATGCACTGTAGCAAGCACACATGTAATCAGAAGCATGCACACGGCCATCGCCGGTCGTTCACACACACGTGGCCGAGTGAGATACATTTTGAGATAGACCAACAGCTACTATTTTAGACAGTTGGTAATTTAGTGCACTCACCACTTACGTGAAGGTGTGACCCTTGGTCTCCGATTGGCAGAATATATAGGGGCAAATGATCTTGGATTAACTGTGCAACCAAATCGCTGCGACTTAGAATGGTCAACTTACACTTGATTCGTTCTCATTTATTAGAATCCTCTTTAGGCCTCCGGATCTTTCTTAGAACAGTGGTGCTTCTGTCGTATACGCTACAATGAACCTCTTATCATACACTGCTGCATTTAAATCCTAACGTGACACTGACACTTACTTAAGTTTTCCTCAGGTCACTTACGGGATGTGACACTCATGTGCCATATATTCTTCCTCGCACGTGTCTTACTGCGGTAGCGCTTGTTTACGCGTTTTCCGTCGCCAGTTGCAGCCGGCTGCTTTTGGGCTGTCTGTGTTTATAACGTTTTTGTAAAATTACTGTTTTGCATACATGTTAAGCTAGCATAAAATAATGTTGGAGAACTACCGTTCGAGGTTGTCATGTTAGTATGCAGGTTTTTCTTTTCAAGTAGCAACACTGCCTGAGTGAGATAATATTTTACCGTAGGTTGTCCGGTTGTTTTTTAATATATATAATATAATGTACATATATAACGATACTTTTTTCTTTAATTGTAACAATCATATGCCTTCCTGGCACCTAGTTGGCGCCACGCCAACTGCGTGCTATGAAAGCAGTATCTTATGTACATTATTCGATTTGTTATTGCACCCAAATGACGTTTCCTTTAACTATCCGGCATTCTTTTCTCTGTTTACCGCTTCTGTCGTTCATTTTACTTGTTACCGCTGTTTGCCACAACTTTCTTATCTTGTATGTGTATGCAGGGAGTGTCATCATTTGCTGAGTTCCATTTGTATTTTTCATGGGCTTTTGTCTAGAAGTTTTCTTCTATCATTTTAACCATCCACAGGGCTTTCAGCGTTATCCATAGAAAGCGCCTTTGGTTGGCCTATAAAATGGTTTCTGCAGTTGTAGAGTTTAGCACTGTAACACTATTAGAAGTCCTAAGTTTGCTTGCCAAAAGTATTTTCTTTTAGTCTTACGATCAAGCAAGCAACATTTAGTGAAACCAATTATTAATTATACATGCTTGTTTACCTTTGTCGAATGATGTTATTTAAAGCACATAATGTAACTGTGTAAGGATAAGAAAACAAAAGTAGTATACGTATATTACATATTACCAATTTACATTTACATTTTTCAAAAAGGATGGCCTCCACAACGAATAACTTCCCGTAGTACTTCACAGAATACCCGGCATTTGAGTTCATCGCATCACATCAAAACCCCATTTTACCTATGTGTTAAATTTTCCAAAATAGTTTCAAACGAAAATATGCGAACAGGTAAGGTAGAAAATTGTTTGGAAAATACTGCTAAGGGAGAAAACGGTAGTCTGTGGATTTTTAGAAAGCTGTAGAATAGCTTCGAATAAATACCAAGTTTACAGGCAATAGCTGCTGACAAGTTAAAAATGTCTAATGGACGTCCAGTGTCGTATGAACTCAGCAACTTGTTTTCCAAAAATTGCAGCCCAAATAATGTTAGAGCAAATATTATCTAACCTTCAGTATCAATAATAATCTCTTTCCTGATATATGTGAATCCACAAGAAGTAGTTTAAGTAGTTCCGCTCAACAACTGTATTGTATCTAAGCGCATAGATGAGATGTCTTAGGACATACAAAATACATTGGTTACTACGGTCCAACAAATCTGCGTCACTGGTAGCTTGTTGTACTTATTCTGCTAACGGCATTCCTCTCGTGGCATATATTTGATTCTTCAGTGACAATTTATTCAGATAAGGGATGCTGCTTTTCAGGATATCTAAACATGTACAAAGTGCCAAACTACTTTCGAGGTAGTCAATGGCTGTCTGCTTGAAAGCAACACAATGCAGTACGTAGTTGCAGGTTCAATTTGTGGTGCTACCCAATGTCGGAAGCTGTAGGGGATTCATTGCGCATCTAAAGTGTTTTTAATTTGACTCATTCAATTCACTGTGTGATTCACTGAGAGCATCTCGTGGCTAAGAACATGGGACGGCGTTTAAACGATTTACTGTCAACATTTATAAATTGTTAACGTTATCGATCCGCACACTTTTTAAGATCGCCTTTCCCAGCCTTTGTGTGAGGAGAACTGAGCACCTTTCTAGGTGCTACTTTGACTACAGAATATAGCTGGCAATCCAAGTGCAACTATACCTGCCGTTTTGTTGCAATCTGGGACCCCATCATCACAGTACACCATCACTGATGACGAAAGAAAACTGTGTTCAGCTAAGCCAGATGCGTTTTATCTGGCTGTTGAGTTCGAACACTTATTGAGTAAAACTCTTCAAGGAAAATTGAGTAACCATATCTCGAGCAAACAACCAATTATGGTTTATTTTAAAAGCTGGAATTAAATGCTCTACACATCGGGCTTAAGTATTTTTCCCAGTTCCCAATTGGTTGTTTGTGCCAGTTACATACAAGAACCTGAAAAGTAATGTAGACCATTTTTTGACCAGACTGACATGGGAAACAAGATTTGGATTTTTGGATCCATTTGTTTTACGATGCAGGATCTGAGATTTTGGAAATTCTCATAGAGCTTAAGATTGACAGAAGAACAATATTTAAATTCACAGGATATAAGAGACACATTTGGATATACTGATGCCCCAGACTGTGGGAAATTACTGGAATATATTTATTTGCTTTTTCAACCACACACATGGTTCCATGTGGATTTGGCAGACAAGTTTATTTAACAAAACCTAGACACAGTTTGGACATAACAGCTAGGAGATATTCTATTCTAGTTTTCAAGTCCGGCTACAGCCGGACGTAAGCAAGCTTGCTCAAGGTCATCAGGCTCAAGTCTCGCAATTATATCGCGATAAACATATTACTAGGAAGTTACTACACCTCCTAATTTATGACGCATTCCAGTGAAAAACCAGCAAGCAGTAAATGCAATTTTAAATATTACTGATGGCGTTTGTGTACTAACAGACAAGTGACTTTATGGTACAGAACAACTAGTGTTATTTTGAAACTGTGAAGTTAAAAAATAGAGTTTATCAGTAAAACAGCAGTGATACCAAGACTACAAGTTTAGCCGTCATAACAAAAAATGCCAATATAAACACCGGAAATGATAGCTTTTCGACTGTTATGCGTTGCGGATTTCGGAAGCTGTGGTGATCAAGCGTGGGGGCCACAGGTAATAAAAATGTTTAAAAGCCGGTCAATGTTGTATAAAGGTTGAGAATGATTAGTCTAGAAGGATAAATGCCTTCTAAATACCCAAATATATTACATCGTCATCTGCAGCTTCCGCTGACTAGGTCCAACTAGTGTGTGTGATTAGTAAATTCGTTATATACAACCGCTGTCGACGGGAAGCGCGCTGCAAGGAAGTAAGAATGTCGCAGTTTTACAGCTAACGCATCAGTGTATCTGCAGCGATGGACTGCATAGAGTTTGTAGAGAGAAGTGGTACTTGGGCGGTATTTGAAGGGCCCAGTTCGGCTGTCCCCTTTGTGAATCGGAGTTAATAATCCGAGTAATCAGATTGCAGAGACGTGTTTATGGTCTAAGCAGCGCTATAAATTGAGCTATATGTCCTCCCAGTTGGTTTTATGCTGATTCCATTGTATCTGAACAAGTGGTGTTGAAACCTGGAGAGGTATGGTTACATAGGTACGTTAGATTCTCCAATACTGCTTCAGCAATAAATAGATGCTAGTGAATGGGAACTGGGGGACGACAAAGCTGGAAGAGTATTTCATGGCAAGACCTATTGAAACGTGTGAGAATATTGCATCCGCAGCGATTGCTACCAAAATTACTGTATTTGTTGGGCCATCGGCAGTCCTGAGTTGATGAAATGCTTACAGCACCTGTCCTAGGTCATTGCCTTGCTTGTAAAAAAGTTGGTGGTCATCATTGAAGGTTTTGTGACCAGCTGATAAGCAGCTTTGTCTTTCTTGAACAGTTCAGTGCAGGTTATCTGTTGCGAAACGCATTTGCCGCACGTTTCTTGTGTTGAAGCATATCTATTCAATCGCTATGCTGAGTTGGACACTGCCAGTTATTTTTGAGTTCTCCTCTTTACGGAAGAGACAGATTTAAACCCTTTTGTTTCTGGTGCACCTGTAATCACCTGATCGAAATCTTTGGTGGACTCAAGTCAGACGATTTCCGAGGGTTCTTTGGAAAGGAACGACTAGATAATAGCGCTGACGCGCTAGGCTATTCGATCCTAGATTGCGGTGGTTTGCAAGGTCTCATGGTTTTCATTAAAATACTGTAAAGAAAAGAAGTTAAAACTGATGGCTGCATAATCGCTGCGACCAACGGACATTATACAGACAGCGAACGTAATCATGGGCTTTCCGTCGGTAGACACAAGATTCAGCACAGATGTTCTTTTACCTGTTCTGAACCTAGGTAGAATAGTGATGTGTTTATTAAATGGAACTGTGGTTACGAGCTTTTGTAGAACGGCTTGAAAGTGTTCTCCGATGGTGACAGCGATTTCTAAACAATATAGTTTGACATAATCTATGACGCGGACGTCAGCGTACCTTCCTTCCGTGGTGCGTGTTAGAGCAGCCGCAACTTCGCAGCCTGTTTTGGGTTTGGAGTTAACTGGCGGTACTTCAAAAAATTAGGCAACTGATTCTGCCTTTTATCTGCAGGCGACACCAAAGAGATTCGGGGAAATATCAGACTGAATCCACTATGGCCTTGCATTGCAAGTCAATACAGTAATACAGAAATGACCCTCCCAAACTTCGCTTAGACCTGGTGTAGAGGCAAGCAAACCTTCAGTCAAGTGTACATCCTGTTTCATTGCCTGTAAGTCTACCACATCAGATGGGTTGCTATCTGAATTTTCCAAAACTTCGGCAGCTTTTAACAAAAATTCAGAAGGAAGTATTCTGCTTTCTATAATATCAATCTAAATTTTCGTTCCTGCTGCGCTAGCTCACTCCATGTGTAAAGGTTCCTTGTTCGCGTCTAGTATAATTTGATGACAGAAGTAGCCTGATGAGCGGCGGCGCCAGAAAATTATTTTAGAATGGTGTCTCACGAATTAACCATCACTTTCTATCTCGTGATTTCCGGCCTTACAAATCCTTTCGAAAAGAAGCACCAGTACGCCATTGATAAATATGTTGTTTACGCAGGCTCGCTTGCTGTGTACGCTTTCGCTTTTCTTTTCGAATGTCGAGCGCTATAAAGGAACATCATAAGGAATTCGTAGCCCACAGGTTCCGTGTTTTAGCGCACTTGCAGAGAATGCATCGTTTTAACCATCAGTGGAGGATTATATGACCACTCGAAGAGGTCTTAGGTATTCAGAGTGTGCAGGGTTCGGATGTTGATTAGAATTTATTTGGTTTAATGAACTGGTTTGACAAGCATCAGCACGCATAATGAGTTCTACTGACATTGGTAATCTGATAATATTTTACATAACGTGATGGTGATAGCTTCGAGAGAATGGTACACCTAACAACCAGGGCGCTATTGTTTATCGGTTTACCCTTGAGTTAGGAATTAGGGTAACTGTTTGCCCTGACCTACTGTAAAGTGTTGATTGTTCACGACGGACTCACAACCAATCTTTGCAGCCATCTATGTATTTATATTTAAGGTTCCGCAGCACGTGGACTCGATAAGACACCTAATAGCTGCAGTTGTCGTGGATTGGTTTTTGGTTACTTCCTTCTGTTGATGATAAATATAAGGTATAGTGGAATATTAATAACCAGTCATCTCAAGTGATGCCTGATTTTCGTCGCCATGAGCAAAGCTTGACTCTATTGGTTGCCGTCAGTTTTCACCTGACATTCTACCAACGTTTGAAGAAAAAACGTCTATGAGGACCTGGCTGATTGCAGTTCGGGGGATTCAAATTTTGCAGCATTTCGTTACCTAGAAGCAGCCGCGTTTCCCTAATTAACACTCCCTGCCAATGAAGTCATCTACTCGTTTACTCGCAGCCTATCTACTGCAGTTAGCCGGTAGCAATTCTAAACTAGGTTAAGCATAAACTTAATGAGTGGTGTGTTACAGCATGTCGTACAGAAATAGAGAACATCTTGTAGGCTACTTCGCTTTCGTACCTGTTAAGGAAACATATTCGCAAACCGGAGGATACTACTTGTAACAATGTGAGCATTCTAAGCCTAATTTAACTAATCCATGACATCCTAACACGCAGCTAAATTTGCCATGAGTCTTTCGGGGTTTGTATGTGCTGCGTTTCTGGCCTTCAGCGTGGTGTCGTTAATTGACCCTTTAGGTTAGGCGCTGTGTTGTTATTTTGCAGCCTTGATAGCGGCGCACGTCGTTTAAGCTATTTATGTGGATGCAAAGTAAACAAAGCGGTTGACGGTTTGCTCTGCCTGGGTAACAAGTTACGCGGGCGCAGTAGCTGATGAGGTCTCGAATGTTGGCAAGTGACTGTAATCTGTAATTAAATGTGAACACGACCCTTAAGGCAGAGAGAGAAAAGTTACATTTCTTCACAATCAAGTTGAGAAAATCCTGCTTGAAAAATTCTAAGGCTTTACGGAATGCCTCGAGGCGTCTGTATTAAAAGTGTTACACAATCAGCGCTGGGTAAACAAGTTAACCACATGTGTGAATCACAGGTTACAAATAAGAGGGTTATTAATAGTCAGGTCTTTAATCGTGGATGATAATCCAACGTATGATAAATCAATGCGTACAACTGAAAAATCCGGTTCGAATAAGCGTACGAAGTCTTGGCTTTGTAGAAATAGTGAGAAATAAACGGCGGTGGATATGAGCAACATTTATGACTCGTGTATCAATTAGGAATTCAAGACTAGAAGTGCGCTGTAGTGCTAATTTTTAAAATGGTTTGGACAAAAATGTACATACTGATCTTGACAATGTTCACTACTAAGTGTAAAACGGCTTTGTTCTCAAATGTATACCAGGCGTCCAAACAAGACCAAATGTCAGCAGCAATGAACTGAGGTCTAGCTGGTTACACAACCGACTAAGCAATTCAGGGGGATGCGATTTATAACAAAACGACCTAAATCCAATCAAATGCACAGTAAGAATGTCAGCAGATGATAGTCCGGGGGAGCAAACTAAGAGAACAGGGGGACTAGTGACATGATTTCATGAAATCCGGCAGACTGCGTTGTGTCCGTTACACTTCCCCTCCAAATTACTTCTGGTGATTCCTCATTTCCTGACTGTTCTTCTATTTCTCTAGTTACCATTCCCTACCCGTCTCAGCTATATGCACATTTGCTTCCTTACTTCCTTCCCCACGTCGAGCAGGCAGTTAGGCTCTGCTTCTCTTAAGTTAACAATTTTTTTGATTTTACAGTTAGGGTTCTGACAAAATTTAAACGATGCTCAATGAAATTGTTTGCATCCTCGACACTCCTTTTATCCGAATGTAGGCAGCAGTATTTCGATGTTATTAATGCATCGGTGCTCCGTCGCGCTTGGGTATTTCACCACAGCCGAAGTAATTAGCACAGACTGACCGATAGGTGCTTGGTGTAGGTTTCCTGGTTGTTTCGCAGAGTAAAATGGGAAGTGCAGCTTGGGTTTGCGAACCTTGACGGCGTAAATTACAATTATTAAATAGCCCCGTAATAGCGCTCCGTCCTGAATTACGAATTCTTCAAAGGCATGAACTTTAAAAGCGAACTTCACTTTGCAAGCTTAAGGTGCAAATTTGCCTCCAGATTCATCGTAACGCAGCAAAACCGCTTTGTCAAACGTTGGTTGATTTCATATTGTGTCGCACTAAGTGGGATTTAAGAAATGTGGTTTCTTCTCAGATTAAACCTTTACAGGCTTAGCTGATCATGGCTTGGCCGTGATTGGACATATGCAGAGAGCTGGGTCAGATTGTGCAATGCGCGTTTTGAACAGAATGGCGCAATTATAGGTCAGCCTGAAATCAGCTTGCCGTTCACATAATCTTGTGCTTCTTGTGTGAACATTTCGGTTTTAAATTCGAAAAAGCGCTTTTGCTTCCTCTACCTAATATCTCGTGCTACAAATGAGCGTTGACTAAAGTGGGACACAACAAACGCAAAATGATGACCAATGCACTCTGCGGCAGTTTCTGCACACAATGACTGCGTGCATACAGGGTTCCAATGCCCTGGAGAATAACCTCGAGAGGCCGAAGTTTTTGTTCTATGTCATCCAGTATGGTGGTACTTTCTGCGAATGATTCCTTATCATCTTTACTTGATTACTTTGTCGTCATAGGCTGCGAAGTAAGCAACTGGGTTGATTGAACATGTGTTTGCTTGTCCTGTTTGCCGTGGTGCTTCAATTTACCCACAATTTCATTGCTTGAATCACGCGTTCTGAAGCCAGCTGCCCTGTGTGATTTCGCCGCGTCCTCAGGAAGAGAGCTAACACTTAAGTATTAAAGTCAGTTTTCCATAGAAGGGCTTGAGGCAACCTCCTGCATGCGTGATGGTTTCGGTTTTCTAGGCGGAGTGTTAGGATCTTCAGGTGCATGAAGAGGCGACTTCGGATCTTCCTCGCGATGACGTTTCAATTTACCCGAATTCTTCTTGAGTAAACTGGTCAATTCGTGAATACCTTCGTCATTTGCCTTGGGTGTCTTGGGTGTTGTTTTAAAAAGAATGTTATGCTCCAGACCATGATGTTGATTTTCAGCAAATGGGGTAGACGTAACGGCAGACGTGTTTTCTTCGTAATTAGCAAATGAGCTTTTTCGTCTCAACGATCATTGAATCACTGACCACATTTATGAAAATACGCTGTCCTTTCCAGCAGCAAGCGACTATAACGCTGTAATTCCGCTTCAGCTCTCAACTGTTTTTCTTCCATTCTGATAGTTTCGATACAATATTCTCCACATCGGGTTCCTTACTGATTCTACCACCGTTCCTAGTTGTACTAATAACCCGCAAACTAGGGCAGAAAATAAGATCGTCTGTGGCAACATTAAAGGTTACTTTGCAGCATTGTTCCGTGCTCAATATCTTCTAAACCGAATCGACCAAAATCCTAATATATCAATGTTATACTAGAACATCAACCACCGTTAGAGATGTATCGGGGGAGGATTCGAGCAACATATATGATTCCCAAATTAATTCAGAATTCAACACCAGAAGTGCATCGCGCTGCAATTTCTACAAAGATTTAGGGCAACAACTTATATATTTTTATTGACAATATTCACCACAACTTGTACCACGGCTCTGTTCTCAAATTAATACCCGACGTCCAAACAAGACCAAATGTCGGAAGCATTAAACTGAGGTTCAGCCGGGTACACAACCGAAGAAAAATCCAGTGGGATGCGATTTAAAGCAAAGCGGTCAATAATGGAATCAATTAAACCTTAAGAAGGTCAGCTGATGTGAGTCAGGGGTAGCGAAACAAGGGAATAGTGGGACTCGTGGTATGCTGGGGTGTGATCCGACAGTCTGTGATTTGCACTTTCTTGAGAGTAATAATCCAGATTATCTAGAAGCCAGTGCGTCATGCAGCATATTGTCAACATACTTGATACCTGTCTTGTTCTAATGCACTTTTCGATAGACATTACCCTTATATAATATCTTGAAAGTTTTCTTAAAAACAGTTCTCTAGCTGATATCTCCATGATGCTCATAGTTGTAACAGGTACTGCAGGTGTTTGGCTTTTCGATAGATAATTATATTAAATCTGTGCATTTTTACTTACAACTTTGAACGTGTAAATATTGATCAAGTTTTTGCCTGTAAATAACATAAACTCCTTACATACGTTTACAGTTTGGATGTGGAATTTTCTTACACATATGTGCCCGTGCTCTAAAAATATTTACGTTTCTATGCGGAATGAAATAAAGCATGTTGCCCACATATGTTTGAACAATAAGAGCATGCTAATATCTGGATTTCATTCCTCATCCTTTAGGTTCAGGTTATTTCAAACACATTAATTAATGCGCAATATGTCGAAAATGTAACAGTTAAGGATGTTACATCTCTCGCCCCAAGTTGTTTGTACTACTTCCTTGCTACAATCCTTCTTGCTGACCCGGCTTCGAGCGGCGCAGTGCAGCATAACAGCTTAAGCAATTCATTGGGTAGAATATGTTGTACGGTTACATTCCAGTCCTAAGCAGGACCATTATTCTTGCGCACATTTCAGGAAGCGAACGGAGCCTAAAATGATGGACTATAATCTAGGGCGCCCCAAGAAATCGTACGGACATACGGCGTAGAAACGTGCGAGAGTTAGCACCGAACACTGAGCAGACAATTCTAATAGGTTGTAGACGGAGGATAGGAGCAGTTAACAAAACATAGATAGCGTACATTCAAGTCGTAGTAAACTGGCACAAAAGTGATTAAAAATATACTTTACCCTGCGGTATCTTCTTCGGGGTCGAACGAAAGAGACTTTCGATAACGAAATTGGTGTGTAAGTAGAATTTCATAAATCAAAAGTGTATCGAGTAAAAAGGAATTGAAAATCCCCATTGTGCAAATAAGAACAAAGAGACCACTTGGTGAGCAATTGCTTTCGATGATTCATCATCAGACCGATACAATCATATATAGGGTTAAAAAAAAGGGGTAAGATCGACATAGTTGATACAATTAACGTAGGGTAAAAAATCGAAAACGGGTTAATTAAAAGTTACGGGTTTCTTGACCTTGCGCCATTGATCTCATTATCATCCGCTTTTGCGGGCCAGGGAAGCTGAACAGCCTTAATTAACTTCTGCTGCGAGCATAACGATGGTCGGATTGATCGAATACAAATCGATTCGGCCGTTGCGAGTGTACGGAGACGTTGACCCTTTGACCGGTGCGGCGGAACTCTGTATACTACTCTAAAGTTACGCTCTGGATCCACTTGATGTCCGCTGTCCACAATATGAGCCAAAATAGAGCTACTAATGGCTCCAGTGCCACCTCGACGTAGCCAACGCGGACAGTGTTCGTTTATGCGTTTGGATAGGTGCCGCGCCGTTCGACCGATATACGATGCGCCACAAGCGCATTCAAACTGATAGATAATCATTGAGGCGGTCAGCATCGGCAACTTATCCTTGGTTCGTGAACGAACGAGTGGTTCCGTTGTAAATATGCATTTAAGCTTAGCTGCGGCAAAAGTTGATTTAATCGCACCGGAGAGACTTCGGGTTAAACGTTCTGTAGCCGCGTCCCCTTTTGAAAGGCAGGCGTATGAAGAGTTCCTTTTTTTCCACTGTTAACAATGGTACCGGCTTTGGCTTTTCTTCAAGGTTTCTTAAAATAAATCTGTCAGGGTAACCATTTTCGCGTAACACATTCTGTATAAACGTCAACTCCGCGTCTAAGGTGTCTTCAGAGCATATTCGACGTGCTCTCGATGTAAGACAACGAATCAAATTGCGCTTGTATCTCAGGGGGACAAAGCTGTAAAAATTCGTATATTGACCAACCCATGTTGCCTTTCTGTAGATCTGCCGCTGGATGGAGCCATCTAGCCGTCTAGTTAACAGCACATCGAGATAAGGCAGCTTATTTTCGGTTTCCCTTTCGTACGTAAAACGTACTGATGCATGGGCTCGGTTAAAACGGTTAAGGATTTCATCTAAGTTAAAATCCTCATCCATCACAACGAATATATCGTCCATGTAACGATAGTAGTGGCTAAAAGTGGCTATGTCCGCCTGCAGTGCGGTTCTTTCCAACTTTGCCATGAAGATGTCCGCTAATAGTGGACCCAAGGGAGAGCCCATAGCTACGCCATCATTCTGCCGGTAGTACTTGCCGTCAAACAGGAATTGCACATTTCATTAGTAGCTCTATTTTGGCTCATATTGTGGACAGCGGACATCAAGTGGATCCAGAGCGTAACTTTAGAGTAGTATACAGAGTTCCGCCGCACCGGTCAAAGGGTCAACGTCTCCGTACACTCGCAACGGCCGAATCGATTTGTATTCGATCAATCCGACCATCGTTATGCTCGCAGCAGAAGTTAATTAAGGCTGTTCAGCTTCCCTGGCCCGCAAAAGCGGATGATAATGAGATCAATGGCGCAAGGTCAAGAAACCCGTAACTTTTAATTAACCCGTTTTCGATTTTTTACCCTACGTTAATTGTATCAACTATGTCGATCTTACCCCTTTTTTTTAACCCTATATATGATTGTATCGGTCTGATGATGAATCATCGAAAGCAATTGCTCACCAAGTGGTCTCTTTGTTCTTAAAAAGGAATTGTAATGTTGGTGTCGGAGGCGGTTTACTAGGAATAGCTGTCTGTTCTGTCTTAGTTCATTATACAATAACTTTAATTTCAAGGTGTATCAATGAAAGCCGTTATAGTGGGCTATGTGACGGATCGAACCTCTCTGATCCCAAGGAAGGGTCAATAAGAACTGAGCGTTCGTTTCTCCTAAACTCTCTGTTTGGGCAGTTGCCTTCCCCTGACGTACTTTTCCCTGAGCCAATGAAGAACGTCCAGCTTCAAATTTCGTTTTACCTTGTCGATCACAAGGCCACTTGTTTGTGAAGTCCACAGAGCTTGAGTCGTTCATTTAAAGTGGGAGGACAAATATTGTGGCTCAGCAAAAATGGACAGGTTGGGGTGGAAATGACTAAATTTAAATAGGGTACGCAAGTTAGGCATGCTCGACTTGAAAGCTAAATTGTGTGTTGATTATGCAGAGCCTAAAATGTTTATATTTCGATAGTCTAGGAGAAGTCAAAGCGAAGGAGACTAGGGCTGGGCACTGAAAGCTGGCTCAGCGGTTGAGAAAGAAATAAAGACAGAGCAGGCGATAAGGAGAGGGCAGAGACGAGGCAGGAGAAGGTTTATAAATAAGAAGTGGGAAAATAAGCTTGGCACTTGTGGTAATGGGGACAGAGTGTTTAAGCTTCCGAACAATGGCCGGTAACGTCACATTAGTCTGAGAGAAGTCGGAGAGCAGGAGAGGGATAAGACGAGACACGATTAGTCGACGCAACGAGATTGAGTCGAAAAGCTAATTTTAGAAGACAAATGTAGTGGGTCAAGTAGTGGATAAGATAGAAATGGAGGTAGCTATATTAGGAAAGTACAAGCAAGTCCAGTAGTCTGTCAAGGTGAGGGAGACATATTTTAGAGTCTACAGAGTCTAGAACATTTATATGTCGGAAGTCTGGAAAAATCAAGGTGAAGCAGACTGATCAGTAAGACTAGCTTAGTGACAGACACCGAAGGTATTTTGAGTCTCCGGGCATAGAATGAGAATATTCGCACCTTGCAGAAAGTTTCGTTTTTTTGAACAAGAGAAAAAAGAGATAAAGATATATTAAGTAGTTAACAGTGGAAAAACTTGCTATACTGTGGTGGCTCACAACTACGGTTCGAGAAGTGTTTGTCAAAGTCTGACATCTCTCCGTTCAAATAAAAAGGTAAGTTACATCACGGTATTTAGAAGTGTTGAAAATACGAGATCAGGACGGCAGCCACAGCTTAAGTTCTTCCAGTTCGCTTTGGCGAACTGGACAGCAGTTGACAGCAGTTGTGGCACTTGTGCCTTAGACTACGTCTTCGTCTTATTTGAATTAAATTCCTTAGGAAGAATTGGAAGCCTTTCGATGTAATAAGGGAGTAGAAGGGCGCAAAGTATTGTCCCTTGTTATACGCGCTAGACATTTCTAGAAGTGAGGGCTATTGTATCACTCAGATGGGTAAATGATTGGTTTGTGAGAAGGTTGCTCATCACAAAGCATTGTTCTGGTTTAACATCATTCTCAGGCAGCTGTTTAAGCTGGATTGATATGTTGACACTTCCAAATGAGTTAGCGCAATCAAGCAAGTGGAGTACCATATATATTCTTTTATTTCGCATCTATTGAGTATGCTACAGAGTGAACAAGTAATTCTACGGCATCCAACGGGGAACGACGGGGTCTGTACGCATACTGAGATACGTCCACGATCGGAGTGTTTGTTACCATCGCAATGAAGCTGGACCTTACCGTGGTGTGATGTTTTGTGTGCCTCAGTGATCCATTGAGCTATACTGGGTGGTGCTTTTGCACCTACAGATCCACTCATACCAGAGTGGTCAATGGTTAGAGGCCAGACAAACATAGCCTCCTAGTCCTCCAGGTTGGGGGTTGGAATGAGGGTGGCTCCTTATTCCTTAAAACGGACTCCTTGTAGTCTAGTACCAAACCCGCTGCCTTGCGGCCAGGTTTTTGAACCAAAGACTTTGGTTGAGAACCCTAATCGTTCTCCAGTCTAGGCCTGGGCAAACTGACAGTATCCTGCACACGCAATACAATGAATCTTTCCTCAAACAAATTGCTGATGCTCTGGCCACCGCAGAGGATAATAAACGGCGCCCTATCTGCTGCATCGAGCAGGAGGTATAGGTGTTTGGATGCTACTGCTCAAGCCTTCCCATCTTCTTATTCCCCTTTCTTGCGCTTTTTCACTGTTATCGTCCCGTTCCAGCTTCACTTTTATCCCCCCTGTTTTCAACCCCCCAATTCGCGGCCCTCCCACACCTTGCCTCAATAGTCGCTTGTCTTTTAGTTTCAACTCACAGGTGAACGCCGAGCGTCATTCCTGCACTGTCAACAGGCCCATGTCCAAGCAAGCGGCCCATTTCACTTCGTCGGCTTCCATTTGGAGCCCTCGATCTTCCTTCAGACTGGCATGCCTCAATGTTCGCACACTGCTTCAGATCAGTCAACAGGCAGCACTTGCCCGAACATTAGAGACCCTCTCGATCGAAATCTGCTGCTTATCGGAGACCTGCATGCAAGACTCGAGCTCTGTACTCACTCTGCGACCCCTTCAGGTGACACTAGCAGCACTTTCTCATTGCGCCTATCCGCTGACGATGCAGCCTAGAGCACAGGCCAAGCCGGTGTTGGTATTGCCTTGAGTCCTCGGGCTGAAGCTGCTCTGGTTGATTGGATTCCAATCAGTAGCCGGATGTGGGCGGTCCGATTGGCTGGCTCGTTCAAAACTTCGAAGTCGCGTGGGACTAACAGGTGTCCATTCGTTATCGCTGCCTATGCACCGACAAACTGTAGCGATGACTCGGTAAAAGACGACTTCTATCGCCAACTGAACGAACTCCTTCGCCACAGAAGAAGCTCGGACACTGTAGTGCTGGCTGGAGATCTAAACGCTCAAATTGGAAAATTATCCACAGATGAGCTGCATCTGGGCGGCCAACATGGTATAGGCTCCCGTAATGATAACGGTGAGCGGTTATTTCATTTGTGTGAGGAAGCTCGCTTATTTATTGCGAGCACTATTTTCCGACACATCAACCGCCGGAGGGTGACTTGGCGCCCTCCAGCCTCGAACCAACTATGGACGCAAATCGATCACATTGCTATTAGTTACCGCTGGAGAGGCTGCGTCCAGAACTGTCGCTTGATTTGGAGCAAAGGTGTTGACACCGATCATGCACTTGTATGTGATGACCTGCGGATGCGCTTTGGCGGACGCCCGCGACGATGTGAGCGCATGGACACCGGCAGACTGCTGAAGCCAGCTGTTCTGAAAGCCTATCAAATTACGCTCACTGGATGCAATTGAAGCTCACTGGTCTAATATGCAACAGACCTTACTAGCAGCAGGCAAATCCTCATGTGGTACGTATAATCGCCAACATGAACATTGGGTCTCTTCACAGTCTCTGGAACTTATAGATGCTCGCCGGCATATTCTGGCTGGAAACAAACACAATGAAACTCGCAAAGAGCTCCCGGCGAAACTCCGTGCTAGCCTGAAGAGAGACTGCGAATCCTAGTGGTCTCGTCGTGCAACAGAGATGGAAATGGCCGCTGCCCTTGGTAACCATCGTGTGTTATTCCGTCTTATACGGGAAACGGGCAGCAGGAGACCTGTTGTTAGTGAAACTATACGTGACGAGAGTGGACAGCCTATCCACAACTTATCAAAACGCCTGGAACGTTGGGCTGAGCATTTTCAAATGCAATTTAATCGGTCGGAATTGTTAGATTTCTCGCCGATCAGTGATCGCCCCGCTCCGTGGGTTGTTCTTTTGATTCCACCCTCTCGCTCAGAAGTCGAACGTGAGATCGGACTGTTGAAGTTGAACAAAACCGCGGGACCTGATGATCTTCCTCCAGCCCTCTTCAAATTCGGGGGGCCTGCTCTTGTGGATGATTTACCCGAGTACTAATGAGACTGTGGGAGCAGGAAACTGTCCCAACCGATTGGAGCCGCTCCATCATAGTCACAATTTAAAAAGAGGCTCACGATCGGAATGCGGCAAGCATAGAGGAATCAGTCTGATCTCCATCGCTTCGAAATTGCTTGCCTCTCTCATACTTCACAGGATGACCGGCACTCGTGAAAGCCAGATTCGCGAAAAGCAAGCTGGATGTCGTCGAGGTGGTGGCTGCATTGACCACATATTTACCTTGCGTCAGTTGTTGTAGCACCGTCACCTATATTGGCGGCTCACCGTTGTCGTGTTCCTCGATATCAAAGGTTCATTCGATTCGGTGGATACACATGCACTTTGGGACTGTCTACTCAGGAAAGGTGTATCAGGAATATGTAAATATTATCCGAGCATTATATGCTCTTAGCTAGGGCTGAGTGAGGGCTTACGGTAAGTTGTCGTCGCCCTTTAATATCTCCAGCGGCGTGAGACAAGGATGCCCGCTGTCACCTTTCCTCTTCAACTTCCCTTTTGACGAAGTCATGGAAATCGCGTTCACAGGACACGACTTAAAGGTGTGGAGCTACTCCCAGGAGGACTTCTTGACTTAGAGTATGCTGACGATATTGTCCTGGTCTGTGACAGCTCACAAACGTGCCAAGCGGCACTGGACAGATTAGCACTAGCTGTCCGTCACTTCGGGCTTTGCTTCACACCCTCGAAGTGCAAAGCGTTTCTCCAAGATTGGTCTGGACCGCCTCCTACGCTGACCCTTGGTGGGGATCAGCTAGAAGTCGTTCAAAAATTCAACTACCTGGGAACTTGTATCAGCGCCCGTGGGATTGAAGATGCAATCACGAATCGTATAGCAAAAGCTCGGGGCGCTTTTGCTAACCTTCGCCACTTATGGTGCCGGCGCGACATCACTCCCGCGCTAAAGGATAGAGTGTACAATGCAGCAGTACGTTAGACCCTACTGTACGGTTGTGAAACCTGGCCGCTTAAAGCAGCTGACCTGAAGAGGCTAATTAAGTTCGACCACCGGTGCCTTCGTAATTTAGCTCACATTTGGTGGGAACATAGCGTGAGGAACGAGCATGTTCGACGCCTTGTTTATGGCACAAGAAAAGGAAATGAACCGCTCAGCACCGTTATTTCACGCATCAGGCTCCGATGGCTCGGCCACGTGTTACGCATGCCAGCCCACCGACTTCCGCGACGTGTATTGTTTGCGCGCCGGGGGTGTGGATGGAAGAAGAGGAGGGGTGGCCAAGCGATGACTTGGTCCAGAGGAATGAAGGCCCTCACTTCTGAGCTGGCCTCGGTTGGAGCGTCTCGGCTCCGTGGTTGGGGTCCGAAAGACGATGAACACGTTTGGTTGGACACACTTGCTGATATGGCTAGGAGCCGACCTCAGTGGCGTTCGTGCTGTGAGTTTCTTTGTCCTACCCCATTCCTCTTTTCCTCCCCCTCCAAGCACGATCTCATTATTTAGCCTTATATAATTTCGCATAGGAATTTTTTTGGTGCACAGCAGCCGGCTGGTAGCTTACCGGAACGATGCCCACCCGTTACCGGTAGCTCAGCCAGCATGCACCAGTTGCATTTTTTCTCCTTGTTTCTATGTATTGCGGCACAGTAGCTGAGGTGTTCCCCAACTCTAGCTAACGTGTATGATGATGATGATGATGATGATGATGATGATGATGATGATGATGATGATGATGATGATGATGATGATGATGATGATGATGGAGTGTTTTTTAAGACCTATGTCACAAGTAGTTGCTCGAAACCCTTATACACGGCATATGTACAGGCGATCAAAAGCAATCCCACTGATCACTTCTTTGACACCTGCGTTATCCTGACAGGCCTCCAAATGTGATGAATAATTCCACTGTGTGGGCACCAATTAATAAGACCTTTAATAAGCGCAATGTGATGGT